>JAODUO010000455.1:92500-235000 GCA_025642075.2 Ridgeia piscesae
GGGAGCTGGCATGTCAGGCAGATGTACTAACTATTACACTATCACGCAACCCACCCTAATTACTTACTTCGTGTACGTACTCTTCATTTGAATGACTGCGTCAGTCGATCAGTGCATATCCATTTTGGGTAGTTACTAATTCCCGTGGACCAGCAAAGGGAGGATGTCGGTCTTGCCTAGGGTAGAATTTTGATAGTACCTGGTCAGGTAAATATGAGTGGGGTGAAATGGGTCATCCAGAAAGTATGCCACATATAGGGTGGTGGGCAGTTAGGCAAATAGCAGAGGGTGAGGTTTTTAATTATGCAAAACAGCTTGGTTAGAGTGAGACCCTTAGGCAAGTGTTTTCACTGTATATAGGTCCACATTCACTCACTGTGAATGGTGAAATCCTATAGCAAAAAATTGGCTATATGTAGACAGTGGTATATGGTCTTTGCGCATTAATTGCAACATTGGAAGATGCTTACCAGAGAAGTTGAGGTGGTTTTCAAGTGATCAGTTTTGCAGGGAGCAGAGTGTAAAGTACTTTGAGCAATCCTAAGGATTGAATATTGATGTAATAAATGACTTTTACTTTTCTAGCTGTGTCTCACAGATGCACCAACATGTCAGTGGTGACACTTCTGGAACCAAGCAGGTGACACATTATTGAGAAACCTCAAACACAAGATGGCAACATGAGACCGGAATCGAGACCAGATAGCCCAATGGAGTCTGCCGTTCCGAAGAGCAGCGTCAAGGGAGTGTTCATTGCATTCCTCTATGGACTATGCTCCCTGTCGATGGCGCTCATGAACAAAGCTGTGTTGAACACGTACTCGTTCAACTACCCGATGCTACTTGTCCTGTGCCAGATGGTCTTCACTGTCACCCTCCTTGAGTTTCTCCGACTGACCAATCAGATTACACTACCGAAGTTTACGTTGGCCCGCAGTCGCAGCTTCCTGGTTCCATCAATCTTCTACGGCATCCACAGCGTGCTGTCACTGACAGCGCTCAGTGGCATGAACATACCAATGTACGGCGTCATCAAGCGGTGCAGTCCTGCCGTTATTCTACTGCTTGGCACCTTCGTACTGCGCAAGGGACTGCCCAGTGTCCAGACTTGTTTGTCTGTGGGCCTCATCACATTCGGATGTCTCATGGCAGGTCAGTTTACACAGAACATCCCTTGTATACCTGAAGTGGTCAGTTAGTCAATATATTGTACAAATGGCTTGTGTGTGTTAAATGCACCATGGCTCACTACTTCCTACTTCCCAGATATGTCAAGTTGGTGTAAAATATATTTCATGAATTTTGCGTATTTCTGGGGAGTGAATACTGTGTTGTATATGAATTAATCTTTTATAAGATATAAGATATTTTTGTATTCTTGCTACTATATTTATCTCGGAGACTGAGTTGTAAGTGAAAGATACAAATGATATACTGGTCATTTCACAGGTTTTTAAATGTTTATTTTTAATATACCATAAAAAATAGGCACCAATTGTGGATGGCTCAAATGTCAGTCTTTGTTTAAAAAACCTTCAACAATAATTGTTTTTAATTTTTATGCTGCCTTGTGCACTCTTAATAATGATTCAGTTTATTTGATAATTGCTGGTCTCTTAAATAAGCAAACACATATTAGCATGGACTATATATATTTATGTAATCTTTGTTGTTTTAGAAGCTTTATATAATGAGTGAATCACTCAGCTAAACGTGACTTATATCATTTAAAACTAATGACCTAATAATACGTAACTTTAAATAAATATAAGTAAATATTCTTGTTAGTGCAGTGTTGTCTTCTTTGCTTGGATGAAAATGTAAAAATTGGCACCTAAGGATTGGCCATGCCTGGTCACACAATGTTGCCATTCATAACGTGTGGCCTGGCACAGTGAACCCCACCCACACATACCTATCTATTATGTACCAGGCCTTAAATAGAGCTCAGTCCGAGTCATGTCCCATAAATATTGTAATTTTGACAGAAAGGTGTAGGTACCTTAATTTATAGTCTCACCTATCAATGTCTGTTAAATTATTTATCTAATAATCCAAAACTAATAAAACACTAAATATATGGTTGTTTTAGGCACACACTTTGAACATAGCCCGGATTAAAAATAGTTTTTTCCACAAAATGCCACTTTAAACAATTGACTCAATTTTAGCTTTAAATAAAAAACTATTGAAGGTTTTTCTGTAAATTAGGTATAGAGCAATTCCATATTGGAGAGAACAGACTGCCAAAAAATTAGTCTTGTTGAAACAGTGTAAAAGTTGATGTAAAACATATGTAAAATTCAGGCCCAAGTAAAAAAAAAATTGCCATCAGTTCACAATTTTTTTAATTGTGTTTCTATTGGACTGAATTATTTGCAGTCAAACTAATGAAAAAACAAGTGGCAACAGAAACCCTCCCATCTTACCATTAACTCTTAACTAATTTACCTTTGTTTTACAGATTTTCAAAGTTAATACTGTATGTATTCAAAATTCAGAAAGCAACTTGTACCGTATAAGCCATATTTTGCTAATTCCATGTATTCAAAATTCAGAAAGCAACTTGTACCGTATAAGCCATATTTTGTAATTCCATTACCGAAAAAGTACATAAAGTTTTCCTGAGAGCCAACAAGTGATCAAAAGTAACAGTTACTTGAAATTCTCTTATTAGATACACCCACGAATAGGTGAGATTACACAATTTACCTGTGTCTTTTCTCATCTTATAGGAATCATGGTAACGGAATTACATTTTGGTAATGGAATTACAATAACACAATAACATAATTACATGGTTTTTTTCTCTTGCACTATAAATCATAATAAGAAACTAATAATGGGGCCTAAGTACAGAGGTCAGCACAGGCACTGGGACAATGTTTCAGTTAAATATGAATGGAATCTTTAGACAATACTAATGAAGACTGTCCATGGATTCAGAAATACGTACCATTTGTAACATGTACTATCTGTAAAACAGCAGTTGCAAAGAGTAGTTGGTTACATTGTTTGTGACTGTTATACAGAACCATATCAAATAATAATCCTCAAGAAACTTCTTAAAAAGTAAAACACTGAAATAATAAAGATGACATTTAGCCAAAGAAGACAACAGCATCTATAATCAACCTTGAGAATACAGAAAAAACCTTGCCAAAAAATCTGTAGTTAAAGTGGATGGTTGTGAGAAAAAAACAATAAATGTGTTTTCTCGGGTTTTTAAAACTAAGGTGATAACTTACTTGAAGTGTGTTGAACTATGTAAATTTATGTGGCCTGATGTTGAAGATATATTGACTGCCTCAACTGATAAAGATTGTGACATTAACATCCTCCCTGACCCACGGATGGACAGGAGTCCAATAACTGCTTTCGACTGATTTTGAATTAAATGTGAACTACATCACTGTACTGTATGTACACGTATTGGCCAGTACAATTTTTTTTTTTAGTAGAACGTGGAGTTAAGGTGTTCTGTAATTTTGTAGAAAAGGAAAAATGAGTATCAATTATTATTTTATGTTTTATTCCAAAAATAGTCAGACTCGTCATTCCGTTACCATAGCATGTAATTCCGTTACCGACCAAAACCTGTTCACTATAAAAGAACAGAATATATATCATGAGTAAAATTCTCTCCAATACAAGGTAATTATATATGTCTATTTATTAATGCTATGACATTTAATACAAATTGACGTTAACATTTTCTGTGTAATTTCGTGACCAAAATTAAAACAGCCATAATTTCATAATAATTTTTTATTTCTAGGCACATGCTGAATGGGAAAATATAACCATTATAAACCAAAAAAATTGTGAATTGTAATTCCGTTACCGTGGAATTGCCCTATAAATTAAATAAATTACAATCAGTGGAATGATAGGAATACAATAACATATAGAAGTAATTTTCACAATTTTTTAATTTAACCTCCACTTTGCAGTGGAGGGTGATACATTGGTATTGTCACAATTGACAAAGGCAGTATCTAATATCACTTCCATTGATAACAAGGTTTTGACAAGATTGCATGCACTAGCTTAGGTAGCCATATTGATATGATCGTTGTTTGTTTTCCGCAGGCTACGGCGATCTGTCATTCCATGTGAAGGCGTACCTGTACGGTGGTTCAAGTGTCTTCAGCCAGGCCATCTACCTGATCCTCATTCAGAAACACGCCCAGAACGAGGAGAAGCTGAGCGCGATCGAGACCCTACATCTCAACAGCTGGAACATCCTGATCGCCCTCAGTGTTATCACGGTTGCCATCGGCAACCATCACCAGCATCTGGTGATATTCATGAACCACGGACTTCTATTCAAGTGCATCTTCCTGCTCGTCGTCATGATGGGTTGCCTCCTCAACTACCTCATCTTCCTGTGCACGACGTACAACTCCGCCCTAACCACCAGCATCACTGGTACAGCAAAGTCCATCATGCAGACGGCGATTGGCATCTTCACGTTTGGAGGGATGAGTCTCAATGTTTACTCGGTCGCGGGTGTCACCATTAACCTTTGTGGGGGGATGTTGTACACACATGCCAAGTACAGGGACAGGACAGCACAGGTGGCCGCGCGGAGGCGTCTCGGCAGTAAGTTTGACAAACTCTCCGTTTACGACTCGGAGCAGAATGGCGTCAAAAAGTGGTTGCCACCGCCGGGCGAAGAAATGCTTTGTCAGCCACACACCGTGTTCAGAATAGTATAGAGCCACTTCAGTGTTCAGTACTTGGTTGTGAAGTAGGGTTTAAACTTTCTTAAATGACTTATAGTTCGACTTGTCCAAATAATAATTGTATCTCAAGTGTGTAAGTGTACAGGTCAGACCTGGGTTACACACGCCTGGTTAGGTTCAGTAGGGAGTTTTCTTCCATTGCACCTAAATCCTTGGAAATCAAGCTCGGAGGTGCATCACGACCAATGTGTTGGTAAATCTCAAAATGAATAAGCAGTATTCAGGTTAATGATGAACTAAGTTAGTAACTGTCTTGTGTCAAGGTAGCCAATGGATCATATGATATATGTTGCTGGTAGAAACAAGACTGTTGCTGTATGTATAATGTATATCATATGTAATATTATATGTATATAAATGTATACATAAATTATGTACAAAATGAGGTAACTATAACACTATTATGAGCATAAATCACTTAAGCTGTGATTATATAACATTGGAATTTGGTACATGTCACTTAGTTACTGAGGACAGTTGCTCTGATTTCCTGCTTGTGTTTAGGTTTACTTTCAACACTTGCTGTGTTGTGACATGTGACAGTCCAGTGTTAAATAGACAAAGCAACTTAAAATTATAATTTGTGCAATTGAGTCCAGGCAATCCAGTTTGCTCTAGTAAAAACACCTGCCAGGAGAATAGTTATACGAATGAACAAAACACAAGGCAGCTCGGTGCTTGATAATTAAGTTGCTCACCTGTCTAGTCTGTTTTTGATATTACCCATTTAATGTTCCATTGATTTTGTGATTTCAATAGAAGTGCATGTTACAATTTAGAGCTCAGGGATAGAGCTTCGGACTCTCGACTATGTACAACTTACAAGAACCCGGGTTTGAATGCTGTGCTGCAGTGTTAAAACCTTAGGCAAGTTTTTTTCACTCTACATTGCTACCGTTCACTCAGCTGTATGAGTACCAGGCTCTAGATAGTGGTGGATATGTGTACGAGCAGCCTTCGTGCATTAATTGTAGCATATGGCTGGATGGAGAAGTCGAGATGGTGTCTGAGTGAACAGGTCTGTCAGGGAAGTAAAGTGTAAAGTGCTTTGAACGGCCCAGAGGATTGGATACTGTGCTAAATAACCTTTGCCTTTACTTTACTTTTTACAATTTCAATAATATGAGTCAAAATGTCCTCATTTGTAAAATGTTGCTTTTTAAACTTTATTTAAATAATAGCAATATATGATATACTACTGGAGAGATTTAAACTTTCATTTTGCAACTTAATTCAACAGTGCTGCGTCAGGTCGCGGACACGTACTCAAGTGTGTACATGTAATTGTATTGGGTTTGTGTCAGGTATGTGTTGGATCACATACCTGACCTGTGGTGATTAAACTTTGCAGGTGTGGCATAATGGCAGTACTGCTAGTTAATATCATGGTCAATGGTGAAAGATTCGGCATTCCGCATCGACAAATATCGGCCAAGCCTTTATGTATCATGAAATTGCTATTGTCTGTCCACTTGACGTGATACTAAGTTGATTTGTTATTGGTGTTGCCATTATCTGGAGGCCAAATTAAATGAAGAACAAGTTCAGGGCAGGTGACAGGTGTCAGGTAGATGTGTGAATCTAGATGCAGCAAGTGCAAGGTAAAACCTTGTTATTACGGCCTAAGGTCACCTACAAGGCTCACCCAAAATGACCTGAATAGCAAGGTGACTGTTTTTTAAGGGACAACTGTCTAATACTTCACAGTTGCAGAAATACCTATTGAGCTGTAGATATTTTTTTGATTGTCCTCATGTGGCCCTAGTTTTGAGGTGTCTGTGAAACACAGGTGGCCATGAAGCTAGGTGTGACCGTGTCTGTCAGACCAACAGTTGGTGGTTTTTAGATAGACTGTTTAAGAAATGTCCCCAAACTACGAGCAGAATGCAACACAACACATGTGCCTTATTAGGAAAGAGTGATTGAACATTCTGTGGAGTGTGAAGTTCAAAGATGGTGCAACATCGAAATTGGTCATGACTTACAGGTTAGTGTCTTTAGAAGCATTTATTCAGGACAATTTTATTAATAATTATTTTCAATTTCAGAATCTCATATTTGATGTGTGATATAATATATAGTACATAATATAGAATCTCATATTTGATGTGTGATATGATTTAATATATCTAGGTGAAATCTGTGTCAATGATATGAATTAGGCACAGCTGGGTACAGTTGATCTTTAAAACCTTATTCAAGATTCTGTAGACTGGCTTTATAGGACGGTTTTGTGCAAGATGTTATTTTGAGGTACATATGTATATTTGTCAGTATTATTCAGAAGTAAAGAAATATTTGATGTCAGGAAGGACACATTTGTGTGATTACAACAAGGCCTCATGGTCTTGCTAAATAATGATTTCTTTCATTTCGGTTATCCGAAATAACATTGATTAAGGCTTTAAGTTGTATGTATAGTTCAATTAAATAGGAACTTTTTTATGAAAATAAGACAATACTTGTTATTTATTTTAAATGGAAATTGAGGTGCTCAAACATTAACTGAATCCGTTTGAAGATCTATCCAGATGTCATGCCCCATAAAAGCTGTAGGTAAACGACGTTAATGTATACCTATTCCAGGCTACGATTTATGGTGTATGGGTTGTGTTAGTAAATTGTCTTATGTGGTTAATGATTAATGTTTGGCTATGTTCTATTTTGGACAATGTCGTGTGATTTTGTGCCACTTTGGCACTTCTCTGTACATGATGTGTTGTGTTGTGCAGTAACTCTACGGCTTATCAATTTTCCTTGTTAGAAATTTACCATATAAAAATAAAACTTGATTTTTCAGAATCCTTTTATTGCATCTAATATCCTGGGTTCTTGGGGTGTTCGCAAAGGCAGAATCAGAAATAATGTTTAGTAACAGTTCAATGCCCATGAACTCCCTGTGAATATGTTGTGAATGTAAATCTGTGTGACCATGCTTGGAATTTATAATTAAAATATAAAAAGCCAATACTTTTTTATATTTTTGAATTGAATGGGTAGTGAAACATCTCAGCACTGCAGGCTGACACAGGCGCCATCTGTTGGAGAATTGTCAATTGTTAGTGATCATGTGACAATATGTGTGGGTTTGTTAGTTCCACAAATCCGCAAGTAATTCTCTTTATCCATGCCTTTTAAGCTGGATCAACTTCGACGGAGAGTCCGTTATCCATTGGCTGATATTTCTGGAAATTCAAACTACAGGCAAGGCTGAGCCACATTTTTGCCATCCGTACACACCTACACAGTGTATTGAATTACGTTGTATGACAATTGTACATTTATTGTTCCATGTTTGACTTATGTTTGGTTTGATGGTGTATGTGAGGGTATGTGAATGTACATCATGGTTGTATTTTAAGCTGTACATAAATACTTATTTCTTGAAATATATCATGTAATCATTCATGCTTGATTATATCAGGTTATAGACTTTGATTTCAGGGTCCATAAATCATCCATGGATGTGGTACTTTCTGTGATACAAATTTCTTTGCACGTTACTGATTGTGAAACTGTGCTTGTGGTAAATAGAACAATTATATATAATTTTTCTGATTCTTCACAATTGGCACCCTATTCCACTGCAACAAGGACTTGAGCTTGTTTTGTTCAGCAGTGTATACAGTGTTTACATATACATAGTCTTCTCTTTGCTGAAAGCCATTAAAGGGAGATGTGGTAAATTAGGGACTGAACCGAAACTGTCTATGGGTCACACATCACCCACAGACACCCCCCCAAACACACACACCATTTGTAGAGCACAATGGCTCAGTGGTAGAGCTTTGAACTCTTGACTATGAAAACCCGGATTCGAATCTTGTGCTGCGGTGTTAAAACCTTGGGCAAGTTTTTTCACTCTACATTGCTCCAGTTCACCCGACTATATAAATGAGGACCTGGCTATTGACAGTGGTGGATATGTGTACGAGCAGCCTACGCACATTAATTTTAGCATATGACTGGATGCTTCCCAGAAAAGCCGAGATGGTGCCTGAGTGAACAGGTCTGTCAGGGAAGTAAAGTGTAAAGCGCTTTGAGCAGTCCTGAGGACTGGATACTGCGCTATATAAGAATTTACTTACACACACTAATCAGTACTGACACAGGGCATAAGTCTACTCAACTTTCCCAAATTGTGAAACAATAAAGTTGGCAGAAAAACAAATGACATTATCCACTGAACATAGAAAATACGACGGCGACAGAAGAGCAGCTCTGTATTGTTGTGTGTAGTTGTGTAGAAAACTGATGCATTTTCAGTGGTAGTGACTGTTTATTTTTACATGTTACACACTTGTGTGTGTGTAATGTGTATGTTGCCATGTGCCAGTGGTATATAGGTATGTTTTAGCAGAACTGTCCATATCACAACGAGAATTCACATTGTAAACTGCGTTTACTTATGTATCTATAACTTTGAAAATGCCTAACATATAAAACAGTCCCCAAGAGGAATCTCGCAAGACTTCACACCAGATATATAATTAAAATGTCATGAGATGTTTCAACAATTGCTAGGTATATTTACGAATTTACTATTGCTATAAATATATAATTATTAAATACATTACCCACACATAGTCAGGGCGCGCACTAGCCTGATCAAGCTCGTACTATAATGTACTTGCACAAAGAGTACAGTATTGGTGAGCCAATCATTCATTTAGTAAATCAATCATTCACCCATCCCATGTCCCATGTCAGTACGCGCCAGCCAAGTGGGCGTAGCAAGGTCGTTGGTGGTTCATTCCTTTCGGACTTCCTAAATACAGGCTTAGGTCCTAAATGTGTATGTGTTAGTAAATACCACTAGCCACTTCCTCCTATAGACAAAGGGTTCAATGAAAACCGTCAACGCACAAACGTCGCCACACTCCACTGAACACTTGCTGTGGCACGGTTCAGTTGACGGACACGCACCAATTACTACGAACGCAGTCACGCGTGAACATGTCTTCACGTAACGGTCTCTCGCTCAGTCGTGATTTCGACGCGGTCAGCAGTTCTGACCGACGTTGACGTCGACATCTGGTCGTACCAAGACGTCCGCGTGAACTGACCACTGCTGCAGTCCTTCTTGAGCGGTTTCGACTTGGTCAGCAGTCGCGGTCCGCTGACCGCCAACAGTGCTGCCCCCACCGGGCCGGCGACGACACCAGACAGCAGTGCAACAGCAGCCACCTAAAATATGGAACACCGCTGTATTAAATGTCAACTCGATACACACCAAAACATTCCACTCATCACAGCTCCAATTTGTCTACATTCATCACATTGAAGTCACTCTCCTCTCGTCACATTTCAAGTCACTCTCCTCTCGTCACATTTCAAGTCACTCTCCTCTCGTCACATTTCAAGTCACTCTCCTCTCGTCACATTTCAAGTCACTCTCCTCTCGTCACATTTCAAGGTTTTCTCCATTCGTCACTCAAAACTCATTCGTCATTCAAATGTCTCCACTCTCGTCACAGTTCAAGTTACAGGGAAAGGAAGGGTGGAAACAAACAGCAAACTGAGAAGCTGATCGAAGGTTGACGCGAGAAACGCTTTCAGGAATAAGCTTGCAATGAGTTAGCTAACTTAGACTGTACGATAGTATCGACGTGGAACGAATTACAGCGAAACAGCTACGGGAAGAGGGGAAGTTAAAAGAAGGCGTTTATCTGGTGTGGAATGACTGGTATGGGATTTTACATAGATAGGGTTGGCGGGAGCGAGAGACAAGTGGAGAGCGAGGCAGGGTAGAAGCACTGAAGAGAAAAGACGAAAAACAATCAACAAACAATTGTAGGACCAAAACTGAGGCTGTTCTCACCGTGGATTACGAAGAGAACGAGAACAGTTGTGTTTGAGTTGAGTCAGAGTAAGAAGTCTATACTCGAGACGTTTGAACAGGAGCTTGTAAAATACCTTGTGGAAGCTGGGGGCCGACAGGTTATTCCTTGGTGATAGACGCACGAAAGGAGATCTGACGTGCATGGTCACAACTCATAAGGCTGATACAGACCGAAGGACATCTGTTATAGCCAGGAATTTTGCGAAACACGGGGGCTGGGTGGTCGCCACCCAGACAGTAAATGAAAAGGTCGACGGCCCCGTGACGCCGATTGCAGACAGCGACACGCCGTAGGGGACGCGGCAAAAGCCACTGCCCCCATGGCCAAGCCAGGAGGATTGGGATGAAACAGAATCCACAAACGAATTTTATTAACGTTTCTGATGAAAACATAATCGGGAGTTGACGGCAAATAACACGGGGCATGTTAAGATAAATGTTTCATAATATACAGTATAAATGAAAGGTTCTTGCTTGGAGTTGGACAGCTCGAGGCCGCCATACCAGAGCATAGAAGCCACGTCTTGTTGGGAAGACAAGAAACGATCGATTATTCAATTGTCTTGGGGTAGACTCTTCGTGACACACATATATGGTGTTTGCTGAACAGAGCCTATAAGTTCGTGAAATACTGAACAATTGGCCTGGCACATTAATAATCTGCCAAATATGATAGCAACATGTATATCGCTTATGATAACAACACAAGCACTTATGAAACAAAAATATTGTGAAAAGCTGCTATAGTATTGACAAAGGAGTAATATGCCTTCAAAGTAGTTTTACGTCATTGTTTCACCTTTTCATAAGTTTTTTATTATTATTGAATTGATATACTTAATGTATGCTTTCAACATATTTGATTTATTGGAATAAATGAGTTGACGTTAACTTTGACATTGCCTGTGCCATTGCTGGATATTACCAATATACATGGAAACGACGAAACAGAGCAAGGAAGTCGTCAACTCGGACACATGCCCTGTCCTCAATGTAACCTGACACTGAGCGCAGGTGTTGTTCTCTCACACGTAGCCTTAATGAAGATTACCCTAAATGCAGGATTACCTATCAAACTCTAGTCTGTTTGTTGACCGGTGGAGGTTTCGCACCTAAATGTATAATGACAATGTAAGTCTCTTTCCAGCTCAATTAAAGTTGTTTGATAGATTTAACAATAATTTGCACGAAAAAACATCATACCTGTAAGTAATATAATTAAAGGTTAGTGGGTTATTTACGATAAATACCCACTGTTGAAGCAGTCTAACATGGCTTCGTTCTAAACACACAATGTGTCCTTTAATTAAACCACGTGATATACTGGTGGACTAGTTGATTAGATCACAAGAAACACTGCATAAAAAGGATAATTATGCTAAATTAAAAAATACTGAATGTTCAGCCGCGCTTATCAATAGGGTAAGTATGTAAGCAAAAGTACGTAACAAGTCTTCAACTTCATTTGAATTCCAGCCGTCTCCACCCAAAAAGGTTTTGTCTTGGCCTAATCTCCTCTTCATCGCTGGCTGGGCTACTGACGTTACACATTATGGATTCGCAATTTCGTATATAATTATTTCTTTAAAAATAGGGTAGGGCGGAGAAATACGTCCCACTTCAGCAAGAAATTGAATTATAACAAATAATATCTAGTAAAGTTTATTCGGAAAAAACATCTTAATATTCCTAAAGAGGATGTTACACTTTATTAAAATAGCCAACATTCAAAGTCTGATTACTATACATTTTCAAGAAAAATGCATTTAAGGCGTATTTCCCCTTGGCTACCGCAATACGCCCACCAAAAGGGGCATTTCGCCCAGAAACATTTTACCTCCACAACAATCTTGCACTTGCCTGGATAACGATGTCAAACATTTCACTTTTGATCTTTGCAAATGAGACAACACAATAATAATATGGATAACATTTAGAAATATAATTTTGCACACCTAATGTCCGCTTTAGGTAATATATTTAAGCATATAGGAATGGAAGTAGATTATTTGTATAATTATCATAATTGTCACCATACAATATGTTTCTCTATTTTATAACATGTTTATATATAATTATAATATATAGCCACGTTTGCCAAAATAGCTGTGGGGAAACAAGCCTATGTAGACGTATTGCCCCCTTAGCTGCAATGGTAGCCTGCGTCTCGCCCGACTAGGGCTATTTTGATCAGTAGGTGTCCAGTAAGCGTGCTTATTATCACCCACAATTAATATTGCTAATATGTTTACAAAGTAATTACGATGATACATGCATAGTGGTAACACTCTACCCTTAGTTACGATGACTTTACTGACAAAAAGGTTGATTATGATTAGTCATATGTGGGGTCAGATAGCCCCGTATACTATTTCCTACCAATGATGGGCTCGTTTGACCCCATCGTGATATCATACTGAATGACCAGCTTGGACGACATTGGGTCTACTGACGGTAACTTTTTATGTGTTTGCAGAGGTGTTAATGTGGTGATTTCTACAACTAATTAATGACGCCACGATCATTGTTAAGTGAGAGCCGATGTGTACACAGGTCACCAAGACGTGTGGGTGTTATTGGTAATGTTTGTCACGACGTCATCGGAACGTGTATTTTGCACGTAGCCTACACTAGGTGTGATATCGAGCTTCGTGTCGCTTTTACTGGGTTACACGTGGACACTTCTCATGGATTCTTCGTTAAATCGTAATTTACATCTATAATTCACTAAACACTGTAATTACGTCCTAGCTTGTCGTATGTCACAATTGCGTCAATGTCATCTGAGTAGGCCTCTATCACCTGCGCTACGTCACACAGTATATTTGCGCCCAATTTTCGACTACCCTCTATATAGCCATACACGTGACAAACTTTATACACAGTCCTGAGCTTATTATTGGTTTTGTTCCTAGAAAACACATCGACGAAACGCGACGACTGACTGGCAAACGTAGGAAATGTGACAAAGGTTGTTTGTATCAAGTGAGTGGTCAGGTGACGATCACAACACCCGACAAACGTTACAATTTCAACAACACTTACAGTATCGTGTGTCGATTATGCGATAAGGTTACACTGTTAGATATTCATCAGACACAGCAAGTCGTGATGAATCTGCGTAACTGCGTGATAACGCCTGTGAACGACCGATCAAATTGTCCACAAAGATGCATTTTTGCGGCGTCCGCTCGACCATTCGTTCACGAGAACATACGTCGTTGCGTTTCATGAATATTCACCAACGTGCCAAATGTCTTTTGAGAGGTCCCGGCCATCAGTCAAGCGCCAGCCAGGAGGGCCAATTCATCACGTTTTCTGTCGAGTCGTTGCTGGCGATATTACCATCAACAACTATCGTCCTTTATTTGTTAAATTGATCACAACCCCTGGATGCTCATTTCGTCGCAAACTCGTTACATTACAATGTCAGACGACACATTATAATGTAAAATAATCGTAGCGAATAGTGTTGAACGTAGGAACTGTTACTACCAATGAATCGCCGATTCCCAGCTTAAGAGCTTTGCGATAATTCCAGTAGGTGGCGCAACTGAGACATGCTTACCTGAAGAGCCAGCTCACGCTGCCCGTTGTCTGCAGTGGTCAAGCTTAATGCGGCTGTCGCTGTGGTTATCTAGAAAACACAAGACACCGAGAACTGTATGATTGGAGACCTGACCGCTAGTTCTAGCAAAGACCTTTCGAAGGTATTGGGTACATGTGCGAGTTTGGGGCACTTTTGTTGAATTCGGACTCGCCTGGATTTATCCAATAGATTTGTCACTTTCATTTTACGTTGAGTCCAATCATCCCAGGCACATTTATAATGCATTGCGTTTCAGCATATTTTTGCGGTCCAAGAGCGATTCGGTTTGCAGTCAACATTCACAACTACATTGCACAAACTCTGGCCGGTCTTTCGGCCGTAATCAATTATATTATATTATATTATATTATATTATATTATATTATATTATATTATATTATATTATATTATATTATATTATATTATATTATATTATATTATATTATATTATATTAAGACACAATAATTTCGTAACATAGATATGCCTGGGTTTATAATGGAACGAAAGCGAACTCGAGATGGATCCGCATTCGACGCAAGTACAGAAGCCGATCTGCTCGCAGGTACGGCTGTACACAGTGTGAACTGTCTGTGCCTGTAGGCTAGGGACTAATTGTTGTAAAATATAGAGATACAGCCGCGAACAAGCAGACATGCACCCACACACCGACCGCACACCTCATGCCCGCGCCTGATCTGTGCACCAATGATGTCTGACATTCGACATGAAAGACCGACCTGTAGCGTAGCCTTGGGCAGCCACGCCAGCGCTACGAAGAATCGCTCCTTGCACGACAACTCCGTGCACAGCATCGACGTAAAGGACGCGACCATACGGACGACTAGCCCGATGAACACAATCATCATTCCGGGACCTAAACGAGAGCAGATTTTCCGGTCAATAATTGGTGTGTGTGTGTGTGTGTGCGTGTGCGCGTGCGCGTGCGCGTGCGCGTGCGCGTGTGCGTGTGCGTGTGCGTGTGCGTGTGCGTGTGCGTGTGCGTGTGCGTGTGGGTGTGCGTGTGAGTGGTGTTGTGTGTGTGTGTGTGTGTGTTGTGTGTGTGTGTGTGTGTGTGTGTGTGTGTGTGTGTGTGCGTGCGTGCGTGCGCGTGCGCGTGTGTGTATGGTGTGTGTGTGTGTGTGCGTGCGTGCGTGAATGCGTTGTGTATGTATGTACGTGTGTGTGTGTATGTGTGTGTGTGAGTGGGTGGGGCGTGCGTGCGTGCGTGCGTGCGTGCGTGTGTGTGCTCGTGTGTGTAGGTGTGTGCAAAACGTCAGTGACAGCCATCTTTGATTTTCCACATTATATTTTCAACCATTCCAAGTGTGAGAACTTCGCACCCACCTGCACCATTACATGTATGCTGAAGACGAATATCGTCAACACATTTAATCCGGCGAAAACGGAATACCCCATTGTATCCACGATTGACTGACACTTTGTAATGTATAATTGATCACAGTGAATATATTTCAACGTAAAACGTAAGTGTCGACGGGTATCGGCGAGAAATTGAAAACCACCTATTTCCTTATGTCACAAAAAGGTTCGCTGATCGCGAGACGGGATAGAGAGAGTCAACTCGACACGGTGCAGGTGAATTAGAAGTGGCTGTCTTTACGACATCGCTGTACCCACCTAGGGTGTACCCAGCGAGCAGTCCGACGTCGACGTGTGAGCCGAGGAGAGCAAACAGTAGCGGCTCACACAGCGTCCACGCAGTCGCCGTCACCTCAGACGCCAGCGCCTGCAACAAGACGACGCTGCTACACGGAGGACGGTCGCAGAGGTCGCCAACGACGACGACTCGTCAAACTATACATGTTAACGCGTCTGTCCCGTCACAGTAGCATTGAGAGACATCTCCAACAACTGTGTATTAGTAAGGTGTCATTTAACTGTTCTTGATATTTTATTTGGCAGTTTCTTACGTATTTCTTATTGAAATGTAGTATTTTTGTTCAGTTAAGTGT
The DNA here is from genome assembly GCA_025642075.2 of Ridgeia piscesae. Lineage (NCBI taxonomy): Eukaryota > Metazoa > Annelida > Polychaeta > Sabellida > Siboglinidae > Ridgeia > Ridgeia piscesae. Next base: position 108,654 of record JAODUO010000455.1, read on the forward strand.
ATTTGTGTTCTCCTACAAACGCTGATGAATATCAAGCGCTGTGAGCAACATTATATGTGATGCTCAACAAAATAAATATTATTACTATTATATCACCACTTTTACGTCGGCCTATGGAGTGTTATTATTTATGTAAACTTTCAGATCATCGGTCTTGTATTTTGAATATAACGAAACAATGGTGGTCAATGTATAATAGCATCTATTGGGTGGAACACGCAAGTCTTCTTACCAAATTACAAAAACCTGTGTCTACCCCAGGTGTCTACCCCAGGTGTCTACCCCAGGTGTCTACCCCAGGTGTCTACCCCAGGTGTCTACCCCAGGTGTCTACCCCAGGTGTCTACCCCAGGTGTCTACCCCAGGTGTCTACCCCAGGTGTCTACCCCAGGTGTCTACCCCAGGTGTCTACCCCAGGTGTATACACTGGGCAGGTACTTTAGAAGTGGTCGTTCCTCGCTTACCTCCTTTTGTAGACGATACTTACACTGTGGTCGTTCCACGCGTACTTCCTTCAATAGACGGTGCTGACACTGTGGTCGTTCCACGCGTACTTCCTTCAATAGACGGTACTTACACTGTGGTCGTTCCACGCGTACTTCCTTCAATAGACGATGCTGACACTGTGGTCGTTCCAAGCGTACTTCCTCCAGTAGACGGTACTTACACTGTGGTTATACCACGGGTACTTCTTTTAATAGACGGTACTTACATTATGGTCAATCCACGGGTACTTACACTGTGTAGACGGAACTTACACTGTGGTCGTTCCACGCGTACCTCCCCCAGTCGACGGTACATACACTGTGGTCGTTCAATGCACTTACACTGTGGTCGTTCCACGGGTACTTCCTCCAGTACTTACACTGTGGCCATACCTCGCGTACTTCCTCCCGTAGACGATACTTACACTGTGGTCGTTCCACGCGTACTTCCTCCAGCGGACGGCGGCGACAGAGGCGACGATGACGCATGCGACGATCGGCCCCGAGCCACGACAGTCGAAGGCCCGGCCCTTGAATACGGCGACCAGACCACAGCACAGCAGCAACAGACAGCGCAGTAGGCCGGCGTAGCGCTGGAAACAGGCATCATGTTTCTCAAATGCGCAATTATGTTTCTATCAAGCGAACATTCTTTAAACAAATCCTTGATAGATGGTGTTATAAGTTCGCAAACGTAATAAAACGGTTTATATGTGTTTAGCTTTCGCTCATCCACGGCCTCCCCACGAATGCGTGGTGTTGTGAGTTTGACAATTAGAAAATGCTATTGGTGTTAACATTTATAATCTCGTTTATGATCCCCTGTCACCCTACCACCCGCCCGCAATGCCTGGTACCGATACCCAATCACCCTACCACGTGGGAAGATTTAGTCGTAGGATGGACATTTTCGAATGTCATCACCGTCTGTCGATCTTGGACAGAATGGAATGGGCAATGTTACGCACTAGTCATGGTACCTCTGCAGAATAAAGCCGTACACCTGGGACGGACAGGTCTGTTAAGGCCGACGTCGCACAAATTCTATGTCTCCTTTCGACTCCATTATCATATGCGCTACTTACGAAATGTTAGTTATCAGATTACAAGCGCTGAGAACAACATTGGGCTGAAACGACGCTTCTCCGACTCATTCAGCTGTTTGGTGTCTACCTGACTTCGTTCCAAGAGGTTACGAACACGTTTATTTTACCGCCACTGTATTTCGTTCAGCTGGTCTTCAATCTTTCTGTTGTTACGAGTCCCGTGTATATTTCATCACCATGATTGTCCTATCGTAGCTATTGTTTTGTCTTCGGTAGAAGTTGGGTGTATTATCAACTAATCCCGTCTCCTTTTGGTCTCCGTGTGACTCTTTTTGCTTCAAATCCACCAGTGGAATGCTCCAAGCACAAGCATTCCGTTGCATAATCGTAAAGTTTGATGGACAATAACCCAGCAACTCCACGTAATGCAACAACGGTTATGTCTGTCGGAGTGCAAACAATTAATCGCCAATCGCGAGTGTTCGTCATTGTTTCCTTCGCGCGATCGCGCTCTCTCCAGCACGCTGAATTAATCTGCAGTCAATACAGTGGCCTCGTTAGACAGTTCCACGTTGACGTTGTACTGCGCTCGAGTGCACGTTTCATAGGTACTTCGCAACATCGGAAATCCATTTCCGTCAGATTTATGGCTAATGATACACCCGAGAAGCAGAGTGTCGGGTGATGTCACGTTGCTGCAGGGTATTTAGCTCTAACAATCTTATTTCTGACGCACTCACAGTCAGTATTACATAAATTAGGGCCGAGTGGTGGGAAATTGGTCGGTGGTGTTATAGCGAAGATGTTTCCCCTGACAGTGATAATTGTGGCTTTTTCGATATGCGTGTAAAACAGCATGAACCGTTTCTAGTGATTAATCAATGCTAAATAAATATCGACATTTCAGCCAGATTAGCACGGCCATTCTCGTGTTTGACCGACGACTGCTTGAATGTAAACACTGGAGACAGTTTGTTAAATGGTGTCCTCTGTCGGTTTAAATGTCTTATGGTTGAGCCGGTAAAATCGACTTATTCTCTTGAGAAAACACAGTTAAGTGTAACGCGCTTATGATTGTTATCATACCGACGTAAATCGACATTTGCACAGTTTCACACACTCATTTCACAGAGCAGTTTTATAAAATGTATTGTTCTGTGTACATTAGTAGAACATGCAAAGTCTCGTTATGTGTTTATTGGGAACAAACAGTAGGAACATACAACACAATCTAAGCAAATTTAATTAGATATAGAGCGTGAAAGTCTTCACCCTACCCCCAGAAAAGGTACATCATAAAAAGATCATATAATGATAACATAATAACCATTATTATATTTATTATTGTATTATTATTATTATTATTATTATTATTATTATTATTATTATTATTATTATTATTATTATTATTATTATTATTATTATTATTATTATTATTATTATTATTATTATTATTATTATTATTATATCATCACAATCTCTACGAATATTATCTACAGGTCTATATGTAAGCATAGGCGTAGAAGTGAAGTTTCTGCGTTAACCCGGAAGTGCATTTACCTGGTGTCTTTCGGGAAAGTACCACAGACATATACCACACAAGGCAGCCACAGCAGCGTAGCCCGCAGCTTCAGCCGTGTTCCGCAGCAGCGTCATAGCCAACGTCTCTGCAGCAGGAAAGTAGGATTAAGATATCCATCATGTGACCAGTTGCTTAGCAAAACACCGTCATGCGATAACAAAAATGGCTGCCGAATACGTGCGATCCGTCGTATATTTTGTTGAAATTCTGGTTTCATAAAATGTTCTTTATGACAAAAACATAAGAGACTGTTGTTAGAATGACGAGTGTATACATTAATGTTTGCTCTACGACATGTCGCGACGTAGTAGTAAATGTTATTCATATATTTAACCGTTTATCAACACTGTTAGCAAAGGCAAAGCTTGAGCCTTGACGGAACCGTCGCGTACAATTGCGATGGTGACGTACTGGATACATCAATTACGTAGGACTTGTGAACAAATTACCCAGTACCAACTGAACAGCAACACACATTGCATTGACAATTCGACCAAAACACCGCAAGCTATTACATTACTAGAAATCGTGTTTGTGATTGGGATGCATGGATATCGATTTATGTTTCAATCCTGTATCTCTATCAGATTGCATAGGTAGATTGGTAGACGGCTAGTGTGTATGGGTTCAATCCAGCCGAATAAAAGTGTACATTACATAAGATAAAATCTACTAATTGTATGCATAAGCAGTTAGCTTTCGATACAGGTAACTCTCGTCTGGACGGTGACAAACTTGTTCACGTGTCTGGTGTTCTTTATACTGACTGGCGGTAACGTGATGACCTGAGCGGGGTTTCGAAGTTGTTTCTCTTAATGGGAGGATGCCCAGATTTAGCCGAGCAGTAATTTGTCATGGGAAGTCCGTTGTCTAAGACGATGGAAAGTGAACCACCACAGGGTATTGCGGTTAACTCTGCTCGCCTCGGCATGATTGCCAATCAGTTTTGTTTTGAAACCGGATGTTTTGTTTACCACTGAACGTGTTGCACGCGGAATCTTTCAAATTGCGAACATTGTTTCGAGCGTAATAAAGTAACTAAATACAAATGGACATGCAGTAGGCCTAAACCTTCGTTATAAGAACGTAATGCTAACTGGAAAAACAACCTAGGCGCTGGCATCCTAGCTATAGTTTAAGCTGGTGTTCTTACCATAATGTACCTTTTAGCAAGATAACAATGTATATCTGTAATTAGTTATACATATATATATATATATATATATATATATATATATACTTGCATAGATGTGCATGTTGTAACAACCTTGTAACGTTATCACAGCGAAAGTCCTGTCTAACCATAAATAAATCAGCTAATCTGCGTCGGTGTTCGATTAATCCGCCCGGAGGCGTTACCTGGTCGCAGCGAGACGTGGGCGAGCAGGAGAGCGAAGGCGGTGCGCGAGAGAACTGGTTCGACGGCGGCCGAGGCCAGCAGGAGCGTGGGCACGCTCTTCGCCGAGCCGAAGCCGTCCGTCTGCAGCTTGAGCATGCCGGGCACAACGACGGCAGGCGCACTCGATGAGAGGATGCAGCTGCAAGACGGGAAGAATGGAGGGTGTACGAGGCGGAAGTTTGGAGGCATAGACATCACAAATGTATGCGAGAAGGAGCGAAGGTTAGCAGTCGTTAACAGAGCGGTTACAGAGAAGTGGTAACGATTCGACGCCAGAAAGACTGGGAAATATTTGAATTTCAATGAGAAAATACAACATGACAACGGACAATGAAAAGAGTTGAAGCATGAATAGAGAATACGAATGTGTGGATTTGACAACAAATGTATACGATGTTAAATTCGGAGTTGTGATATTTTATATACTATTGTTGTGTGTTGAACAAGTTTAGGTAAGACTTCACCATACATGAGATTTTAACATCCTGTTCGTGATCACCACATTGTACAGTGTGCTCCATCACACACATCCTAACACGCAGTCTCTGCCTATGTTTGCACTCACTCATGCACTGCGAGCGTCCGGTTTGTGTGCTTCACACTGTTGATGGTGACGAAGAAAGGTGTACTGGGGCGTTAAAAAGGAACTTATAACTCATTGGTTAGTCCAGTAATACCAACTAGCTTGCATAAATCCGTGGAACAACAAAACAAGAGCAGAGAGAGAAGAGAGAGAGGAGAGAGAGAGAGAGAGAGAGAGAGAGAGAGAGAGAGAGGAGAGAGAGAGAGAGAGAGAGAGAGAGAGAGAGAGAGAGAGAGAGAGAGAGAGAGAGAGAGAGAGAGAAGGCTGAGAGGCGAGAGACAGAGAGAGTGAGAGTGAGAGTGAGAGTGAGAGTGAGAGTGAGAGTGAGAGTGAGAGTGAGAGTGAGAGTGAGAGTGAGAGTGAGAGAGTGAGAGTGAGACTGAGACTGAGACTGAAAGTGTGAGAGAGAGAGAGAGAGAGAGAGAGAGAGAGAGGGTGGGGGGAGAGGGGATGGGAGGGAGAGGGAGAGAGAAGGGAGAAAGAGAGAGAGACAGACAGACAGACAGACAGACAGACAGACAGACAGACAGACAGACAGACAGACAGACAGACAGACAGACAGACAGACAGACAGACAGACAGACAGACAGACAGACAGACAGACAGACAGACAGACAGACAGACAGACAGACAGACAGACAGACAGACAGACAGACAGACAGACAGACAGACAGACAGACAGACAGACAGACAGACAGACAGACAGACAGACAGACAGACAGACAGACAGACAGACAGACAGACAGACATACATAGATGCCGACCAGTGTACAGGTTAAACTTACCCCAGCAAGAACCCCCACGTCCAGGGGAAGGCGAGCAGGAAGTGAGCGGCGACGGCGACTGCCGAGGCCTCGCACGTGGCGGGCAGGAGGGCGAGTCTGACGATCTTGAACGACAGGCCGGCCGTCAGGGCCTTCGTGTCGAGACCGAGGCCCGCCCGCAACAGCACCACACAGAGGGCCACGTTCCTGCAAACAGAAGACAAGTGCTCGACAGACGCGTGAACACCAGGAATGACGGGGTCTTATAGATACAGCGTGGCACAGACGAACACAAAACAGGATTGAAGGTGTCGTTACTGAGTTATTCGTGTAAGTGTGCGATACGATTGTGTTCTCCCGGAAACAATAACAACACGATCGGTTACACTTACCCCATAACTTAACGATTTTACCTACAAAGAAAACAATCCAACAATGTTTGCCTGTCTTCTAGTGATACAAAATGTCAGCACATATTATTTGTTGCTTGGGTGATTCAGGTATTCATGCGTTGAAGCATCATACACAAATGTCTGTGTTCTCGCATAACAAGTTCTAGTACGATTGATTATAACTTCACATGCACACAGCACAACCTGATTAATCCGAACTGTAATAATTCGAATATTCGACACAACACAGACCGCCAGCCCGGATCTGTTCTGTTATAGAGATTTTAAAGCGACATTGCTTGGTCCATTGTCCAAAATCAGTCTGGGTGGTAATTATTAGCAGGAAGTGCGTTGAATTAGTTGTACCCATCCCACGGTGATGTCAGTGCCAGGCTACTTCTGATACATTTGCAAGTATACAGAAGTGACAACCGCCAGTTTTTACTAGCTGAATGACTCGTTTACAATCTGAACAGTTCGCAACAAGCGTACTACATTCAAGTTACCAACAATGTGTCACGATTAATGAGTCGCCCAATGCATATTTAGCATCGTAATTGTAGCATTAACGATATCATCTTAAAACACCGACAACAAACACTCTCGTTTTAATACACTTAATTGTACAATTCTATAAATAGTTCGCGCGCGCGTCGTCTCGGCTCCCGAGGACGCTTCCTGGCCATCGTCTGTCGTTAGCAACTCGCCCTGTCACCTTTTGGTGACGACGCCCGCGGGACAGATCGGTTATTACCGTGGCAGCGTCACTCCATCGGCGTGACAGCGGACACATTACCGGCGGGTCTGGAGGGAGATGTTCCATCCGCGCAGACGAATCGTCCGGGACTGTCCGGCGAAAGCACTGACGGGCGTTAATTAGGTAATGCGAGTGTCCACCGCCTGCATGTCCGTGGCCGGTGGCACGGGCCGAGAGTTGCGCCGTGTCAGATGTATTTGGACTTCATGGATTTTGTGATTTTTGATTTTTGCTAGTAATCCTAATAGCTTTAGGTTTATGTTTTAATTATTAGATTACAAGGAATATAAGCAAAACTGCAATTACTCGTGTGCAAATAAGTGCATGAAAACATAACATTTTATAAATAATTGTGATAGTGCGTGTGCGTGTGCGTGTGCGTGTGCGAGTGCGTGTGCGTGTGCGTGTGCGTGTGCGTGTGCGTGTGCGTGTGCGTGTGCGTGTGCGTGTGCGTGTGCGTGCGTGTGCGTGTGCGTGTGCGTGTGCGTGTGCGTGTGCGTGTGCGTGTGCGTGTGCGTGTGCGTGTGCGTGTGCGTGTGCTGTGTTGTATGTTATGTATTATATTATATATATATATATATATATATATATATATATATATATATATAATATATATAATACAATACAACACACACACAACACACACACACACACACACACACACACACACACACACACACACACACACACACATACACATACATCACAACACACGATATATATATATATATACATGATATTATACACTTAATCGATACACATAACATATACAATTAATAATATAATATCACATTGTATACATATATACATAGATATATATATATACATATATGTATATACATATACATATATATATATATATATATATATATATATTATATATGCGTGAGAGTAAGGGTGCCAGCCTGCCGCCTCGTCATTACGTTTATCAATAGCGATACGACGATGTTCGGTCAAAATAAATGTCTGGTTATCAGTATCACCCGCTACTTCGTCTTATTAACATACAAGTAACATAGCTAATCGATACAAGCTGTTGTCACCGTGTGCAGAATTACGTCATCGTATTTCAGTCGATGCCAATAAAACCGCCATATATTTCTACGTGAGGATGTCTAATGCATGGCTCGTTGTTTGCTTTGTGTAATCCAAATTATTGATTAAACATTAAGCTATCATTCATAGTTCAAGGCTCACTTTAAGCTGAACGAAATGTGCAATGATGTCATTTGTGAACTGATATACCGATGTGGCATCTCATATCTTCCAAATGATAACATTCTCAGAATTGTTTCGTCATAATGTGCTTAAAACTACAGCCTTTTGGTTTCTTTACCCGCACAGCAACCAAAATACAAAAACCAATGTTCTACGTCATGTAGCAATTGTTAATTCGGCAGAATGTTTACTGCAATTAATTCAATGAAACTGACATGTCACATGAACATATGACATGATTTAAATGGACGAATTATTTCGCCAAACTGTATCAATAATAGCGTAACATGCGCATGTTCCATACTTATATCTAAGCGATTTCGTTTGAGGGACCTGGTGAGCTTAGATACGTATAAGTGACACTAAATGCAGTCTTGAAACAAATGCATTCAAATGATATTAAATTGACAGCAGATGTTTCACAATTACAAAAACATTATCTTAAAGCCCCTCCCTCCCTCCCTCCCTCCCTCCTCCCTCCCCCCTCCTCCCTCCCTCCCTCCTCCTCCCTCCTCCCCTCCCTCCCTCCTCCCTCCCTCCCTCCCTCCCTCCCTCCCTCCCTCCCTCCCTCCTCCCTCCCTCCCTCCCTCCCTCCCTCCCTCCCTCCCTCCCTCCCTCCCTCCCTCCCTCTCTCTCCTCCTCTCTCCTCTCTCTCGTCGTCTCTGCTCTCGCGTGCTCGTCGTGCGTCGTCGCTGCGTCGCTGCGTGCGTGCTGCGTGCGTCTCGTCGCCGTGCTGCTGCGTCGCGTGCTGCTGCTGCCGTCTGCTCTGCCGTGCTGCGTGCGTGCCTTGCGTCTGCTGCTCTGCCCTGCTCTGCCTCTGCTGCTCTGCTCTGCTGCTGCTGCTGCCTGCCTGCCCCGCCTGCTGCTGCGTCGCCTCGCTGCTGCCTGCCTCTGCCTCTGCCTCTGCCTCTGCCTCTGCCTCTGCCTCTGCCTCTGCCTCTGCCTCTGTCTGCGTGTGTGCGTGCGTGCGTGCGTGCGTGCGTGTGCGTGTCTATTTCTCATGCACTTGGAGTTAATTATGGTTATGATTTTTTAAGTGACGGCGGAATTGTTTTTAATAGTTTATAATGTTCTAAAAGCGAGCTTAATAGGTCGTAGCAGCTGCAGAAATGAACGTAATACGTTGGATCCTTGCGCGGGATGTAATTATATGATATCGGACAGGGAGCAATGCAGACTTCAAAAGTGGCATATATAATGAGACAAATGTGAACACCTTGTCGTCACAACACTTGCTAAGAACGTCTGAACATGCTGTTTTGAGTGATATCCTTAAGGGATGAGAGAAACTGTTCCATGTGTTCTAACTGCTTGGCCACAGCGCACCACGAGATTACCGTTTTAGTGCAACGACCCACTCAGGTGGGACACACAGTGACATCAATCGACAACGTTTATTCTATTATCGTTTTGTAGGAAGCGCTTAGTGTTAACGTGTCGTGCCTATCAATCGGTTGTGATCAGCAACTGCCTGGAACGCGGCGGTTCGTTAGCCGCTAATTGCTACGATCTGGTCCTGTCGCTCTGGCGGCGACCATGCCAGTGCATCGGCCGTGAGAGTCTTCGCCGAGTCTCCTAGACCTTATTAGACGATTCGCGTTTCACATCATCGGGACAACGATGATCTCTTAATCGATCACGGATGCAATTGTAGCGTGTGGTCGGAACGTGTTCAGAAAATATCGCGAAGGACCCTGACCTCAGATGTTATCGGCTCCACAAGATGCGCGTCAAATGAGAATGTGTATCATTGGCCCGTACCTTGAATTCAGCTCAAAGTTCTCGATAGCCGAAGCGGAAATTTGTTCACGCTGGTTAAGCCGTGTAAAACGATAAAAGACACATTTACGAGGCGACACATCGGTACAAACGTAGCTTATTTTCGCCGATGGTGACGTTAATTATCTACGCTCCAGTCGGTTCGACCGGTGGTGCTGCTCTGTGAATGCAAATATCGTACGGACGCACTCACTGCTCAGCTGCCGTCAGGTTCAGCATTGACTTTAGGAGCAGCATCGCTAAATTCCCAATAAACCTATAACTTCCACCCTGACAAATCATTGTATCTATTACCGAAGTCAATAGGGGGTTGGGTGATTTGACGCATGTAGCAACTGTACCAACTCTAACAGACAGAGCAAACGGCTCTATGCGTGCCTGCCATCATTCTCTCTGTCGAGGCCGTGTCTTCTTTTTGGTGGTGTGTCTCTTTGTGACGCTCGTTGGAAAGTTTCATTTCCTGTTTTCCAATGGTTTCCTCTTTCCCGATGTGGACAAAGGGTAGAATGCAAATAAATATTCATCGTCTTTATGTCAATTGTAGTAGTTGGCTTGACTGGTTTTTGATGGGAATTTCATCTTCCGTGATCAGTAAGGGCGACGGCCTATAGGCCTATATTTGCTTGACCAGGGAACTGCAACGACTGCCCAATAGTGTCCATTTAGTTGCGGGAAGACGTTATGCCCATTGCAATGATTGTCTCTACTTGACCGTTTTGCACGTATGTGTGTGTGTGTGTGTGTGTGTGTGTGTGTGTGTGTGTGGTGGTGTGTGTGGTGCGTGCGTGCGTGCGTGCGTGTATGTGTATGTGTGTGGCGCGTGCGTGCTTGCGTGCATGTGTGCGTGCATGCGTGCGTGCGTGCGGGTGTGCGTGCGTGCGTGCGTTCGTGCGTGGTATGTTCAGTAGTTGGAATCATGCAGATGTTGTCTATCATTACGCAGAAACTATTAGAAAACAGACAACATATCTGTGTAAGAAATGCGTAAACCAACCTTAGCGCGCGCGACCATTCGTGATCTATGTCCTTCGCTATGTTTATGACGTCGACGTTTCCCAGCAAGCAGCCGACGGTCAGCATTCCTGGAAAGACATTTAATTAATGCAAACATTTCCATATTTGTTATTCGACGTCAGCTTCGTAAGTCGATTACCAGACACCGTGGCCTTGACAGTACCTAATCGTCTATCAATCACTTTCGGTTTCGAAACGTTCGCTTGATCGACCGCTTAGGTTTCTTTAACTGCGCGTGCATGTCAGACGCCAGTGCGCAATAGTAGCATTTTTAGTGTTCCAATCAAGCTGTTACGTCGTTTTTATTCCGGTTGACAAGCTTTTCCCCGGTAGAGCGTAAGATTGATTGGGCCGGCTGTGTTGACGTGTAGTATACCTGTAGCATGTCTTTCTCACAGAGCTATGTGCAATGTGCGTAGCGTACGGCGACCACCAGCAAAGTGCATATCGTAAAATTCAGCCCCCGAGGAGGAAACCGTGTTTGATAAAACGTGTTTTGACGCGTGTAGTTGAATGACACATTTAAAATATGTGTATGCTGAATGTAATACCGATTCGGTGACGATAGAAACATGTCAAATTTACGTAGTGCCAATGCTTAGTTCTTAGGTGGTTTCCTCCAAACAGCCCAAACATGGGCTAATGCAGGAGTTCAATAAATGAATGTCATGATGCATGTACTTATAGGCATTTTAACTAATTCCATTGTGATAAGTTGCACCTACACGTAATAACATACGTTGAAATGTAATGCTGCAATGTAATTGCACTGTCCTATTTTACATCAAGTCGCAATCTTGTGAACAACACAGAGCTGCTTTCACACGAGACGGTGGCGGAATAGTAGACGCAACTGAATCACAGATCAACTACGACTATTCTGGCTACTCCGGAATGTGTCAAGTACGGTTACAATGGAGACCTTACCGTAAAGGTACCGCTTCTAATACTGTCAGTAAGGTTTTCTTTTTGAGTTCTTTAAGTTCCCCGCAAACCCCAATTTGTTCCAAATGGAACTCTACAAAACACCTTCATATTATCAACAACAAAAAACATCGATTTGCATCAAGTCAAGTCCCCATGTCAAAATGTTGGGAAGCAAACCTTATGTCTAACTAAAAAACATTCATTCAATGTCCTAGATATTAGAGCTAAGCCTCCCTCTACAAATATATGGGGCTCAGTGCAAAGCCTATCCCGACGCCTATGCGCTACGTTCATTGGTTAGACTCGTCACGTGACATCAGCTGTAACGCTGTGCCACCAATCTGGACCCATTGCGATGGTACTTCCGCTACATAAATGTAATGGGCGCTATTCGATCATATTCAAGAGGATGGTACCAAATCAAGCCCGTGTCTCATTTCGACCTAGATAGTTCAGCAGTGCCGCAGCTTGACGAGACTCACTTTGACGCTTCAGTCTCGCCGGCGACCAACACGTCACTCCGGGCACTCGGAGACACCGGTGACGCGAGCATCTCTTCAGACATTCCGCCACCGATGACGTTGGCCTCAGCTCAAGACCACATCGACCGGGGCTCCTCAATCAAAAGGACCGCGCAGATGACCACAAAAAGGCGCGTGTGTATCGGTGCAGTAATCGTCATAGCATCGGTTGAATTATTAAAGTATTAATTTGACGGGACGGATCATTCGCTCCATATATCATCGTGAGACAAATACGTGCCTAAAGACGTGGCAGCGAGTATCAAGATCAAAGAGCCTCGTCGTATGTGCCGCGATATGGGTAACGTGGAATTTGTCGGCTGGCTCGGAGGAGTGTGGACCGCAGTGTCACACAGGAGGGATTGGGAATATTTAAATTATTTATCGATTCGTCTATTTTTGTATATATAAATTGCTGTTTTCGGTCATTTAACAATGTTAACGTTATTTTGTATATACCGAAATATGCAAATTGAGGGTGTAATTGAGTTATTTTTATGTCTTCTCCCGGGAATAATCGGTCAAACATCCGGGATGTGCGTGCTGAAATCACAATAACAAGCAACATAGGTCGCGTTAGGGTCGTGCTTTTTAAAATCACGACGTGTGGAAAGTTGTCTTGATTGTTTTAATGTGGACAATGTGCGCCTGTTCGGGCGACAAGATTATTTCAACATATTTCAGACTTTTATTTTCGATATGCTCATTATTTCTAAATCCTTTTGTAGTGATGTCTGACTTATCAGAAGAAATCGTATTCCTCTCTCTTCAGTCCTAGACCGTGGAAGTAGTCATGGGGTGTCATATATCCGTTGACAGTCTGCATCAGCCTCGTCTCTCTCGTCGATATGCCGAGTCGTAAGGATGGATCGGTATAACAAATGCAACGCTACACAGCCAGTTTTCTCTATTCCTCTTACGTGGTCATTTCGAGATGCTATTGTAAACGGACGTCATCAAACCAGGCGAGTGTCGTCGTTTTATTGTTAATAGTAGCTTTCATTGTTTTTCAGCTACTAAACTTAGTGTAAGTTTAAGTTCTCTGTTGGAGGCTAATGTTTTTTTCTGGAGCACTTAATTTCAAACGCTTCAACTTGTAACTGAACGAACGCGATATATGTTTGGTGGGAGACATAGTCAGACCGACTGTAATGAATATTATGTGACCATTGCCGTTCTCCGTTCAATTACTTGTTCAAAATGTGGCCAGTAGCAAAGCAGAATCCACGAAACCACGGGTTCTTTCCGGTAGATCTGGACACGTTGTTAGACTCCCTGATCAGTCACTGGTCGTGGTATAACACGTGTGATCAACTGTGTTAATCCTGCGACTTTACGGCTATGCTAGGGCGAAGGTAAGGATTTGGCACTCGTACCAGATATATCCGTTGGTAAACTATGCGAAGTGCTCGCCTCTCGACCCCTGGGCCGACCGCGGCTATAGGCCGCTATGAGAGAGATGAAAGCACAGTGTTCTAATTTTAGGATAAATCGAACGGATTTTCATCTAAACCCACCATTGTGTATAATTAAAATATTCGTGGAAGCCTTCTACTATTCTGTGGATACAGCGTACCATGTGCCCTCTTCCGTAATTCCTCGATTGTCTGCAGACACCGAGGCTGATGTTTACACGGCAGAGCAGCTGTGACGCCGTGGAGTGGAGACGACAGGGGTAGGGGCCTTCGACTGTAGCAGGAGGATTATAACCAGTCGCAATCGATGGGATTGTAATGGGTTTTAATCCTCTTGCTGCGGAGTGAATGGCAGCTCGGGAAAAGAGGGACAGATCAAGAGGCACGGCCTAGAAGTAATGGGATGAGAGTACGTCATGTACGCACGAGCACCTGGGACATGAACAAACGGAGTGAGAGGAAGATGGCTACATCGGTGGGGCGACGAGCCTTGTGGAGGAGACCTAGAAGGAGACAATTACTTGGGACGTCGTTCAACCAACCGTCATGTCGTACCACATCAGTTGAAAATGCATTTCGACGATGAGTTAGCTAAAATCTCAGTAGATTTAGTTATCACACAGGACCACAGCAAATCTGTCCGCACCCAACTTCGTTCAAGATGGAAATACTAATTATACGGTAAGACAATATACGAACAATCATCATAACCACATATTCATCACCACCGCCACCGCCACCGCCACCGCCACCGCCACCGCCACCGACACCGACACCGACACGTCACCGCCACCGCCACCGACCACCACCACCACCACCAACAACAACAACAACAACAACAACAACAACAACAACAACACCATCACCATTCACCACCACCACCACCAACAACAACAACAACAACAACAACATCACCATCACCATCACCATCACCATTACCACCACCACCACCACCACCACCACCACCACCACCACCACACCACCACCACCACCACCACCACCAACAACAACAAAACTACCACCACCATCATCATCATCATCACCAACACCACCAGCAGCAGCACCACCACCACCATCACCACCACCACACCAACAAAAACAAAACAAAAAATATTACACATAATGCCAACATCACTACCAAAATAACCACGACAGCTGGCACTGTCATCATGACCGCTATATAATTCCTACACCACCACATGCATCAAACCACCACAACCTCCATAAACACTACAACCACCACCAACAACAAAAATGACAACAACCAACACAATGACAGTGCCTGTAGTCGTGATTGGATAACCGACATGCCTACAACATAACGGTAGTCCAGCCTACAACACTGCACAGAATCTTGTGCCTGATTTATTGTAAATATCTGTAGCGGAAAACTAATCTGAATGCAGCTGAAGCTACCTGTTAGCAAACCTACTCAATGAATTATAGACGATATATAGATGTCAGCGATGAGCGTGATGCTTTAATAATTTACTTGTCGCCTGTCACAGTTGCCTTACGTTGCTGACGCTGACATTTTCATTTTTCTCCGCGTTGGCTCTGCCCCATTACCAGCTTAATGTCATGAGTTGAATGCGCGATTAGAAAGAGTACGGCGTGAAAGATGTCGCGTGATACAAGTCACTAGTTGTGGGTGCATATTAGTTGGTCGCTAACAGTGCTCACTGGAAGGAAATATCGAAATAAACTGTGGCTTGTCTACGACGGTGTCAGTGGCAGATGACTTGGGTGTGTGCTATGAATATGATATTTATTATTTATGCGTGGTAAGCATTGTGTCCATTACGGTTATTTGTACTATAATTGTTACTACTATTAATACTTATTTTATTATGTTTGTTAGTATTGTTTGTATGTCATATGAACTTTTGTATTTGTCTAAACAGCGTGCACGTATAGCCCATACAGTCACACGCATACGTGCCCACCCACGCACACACAACTACACACACTCAAACGTACACAGACATAGACGTTCGCGCGCACACACACACACACACACACACACACACACACACACACCACACACACACCACACACACACACACCACCCACACTCACTCACTCACACACACACACACACACCACACACCCCACCCACACACACACACACACACACACACTACACACAACACACAACACACACACAACACACACCCACACACCCACACCCACACCACACACACACACACACACACACACACCACACACACCACACACACACACACACACACACACACACACACACACTCACTACCACTCCACACACACACACACACACACACACACACACACACATATATATATATATATATATATATATATATATATATATATATATATATATATATGTTTTTATTATATATATATATATATATATATATATATATATATATATATATATATATATATATATATATAAATATATAAACAACATACACCACCACGACACACACACACACACACACACTTTTCTATGACTGATTACAATTACTGTCATAGCTCATTACACAACAGATTAATCAGACTTTTGACCGGACACGACGTAGTTCAAGGTATTCTAATTGGTCACCGTCCTTTTATTTCCACAAGAACGCTCGCTGGACTGACTTTGATTATTTCACCTTTGGCTGACATCACCGCACCGAGTGTCGCGTTAATTGTACAACTTTCCGAGTTCCGCGTGAAAAAGAAAGCACCGATTGCGTCGATCTTACTCGACATCCATCAGTTTGAATGGCAGATGTAGTAATTATAAAACCATTCTTGATGTTACTGTTCGGGCCACATTCCAGTAACCAACCAGTCGTAAGTGTTCACGCTACTTGGCTCAAATGATGCATCTACGGGGAGTCACAGCAATCAAACAGCCACACGGGCTGACGTTCAGAACACCCGCCGACAATCAATACGCCACAACAGTCAGCCAGTCAAGCGAACCGTTGGTTTCCCAAGAAATTAGATAAACTAATCAGTCAATATCCCATGCGCAAGTGTTTACACGTAGCCCTCGGCGTGTTGGAGGTTGACACGTCAGTGTTCATAATGTCACGTCAGATGTCACTGGTCCAACACAGTAATAAAGAAATCAATTTTTAAAGCGAGTCGCCCGTATTAAAACGTTCTTCTTGTCACCTGTCTAAGCAAATGAAACATTGCAGCAAGAAGGTTTAATAATCGAATCATTATTATACAAATGGTGCCCAGTGTGGGACATTAGTCGACATCGGCTGCACATTATTAATTATGCTGCGATAGCGATAACGCTGATTAAATCGAGAGACAGAGAGACAGACAGACAGACAGACAGAGACAGACAGAGCAGAGACAGAGACAGAGACAGAGACAGAGACAGAGACAGAGACAGAGACAGAGACAGAGACAGAGACAGAGAGACAGAGACAGAGACAGAGAGACAGAGACAGAGAGCAGAGAGCAGAGAGACAGAGAGACAGAGAGACAGAGAGACAGGAGACAGAGAGACGAGACGGAGAGGAGACGAGAGAGAGGGAGAGGGAGAGGGAGAGGGAGAGGGAGAGGGAGAGGGAGAGGGAGAGGGAGAGGGAGAGGGAGAGGGAGAGAGAGGAGAGGGAGAGAGAAGAGAGAGGGAGAGAGAGAAAGAGAGAAAGAGAGAAAGAGAGAAAGAGAGAAAGAGAAAGAAGAGAAGAGAAGGAGGGAAGGAGGGAAGGAGGGAAGGAGGGAAGGAGGGAAGGAGGGAAGGGGAAGGAGGGAAGGAGGGATATAGGGAGGGATATATATATATATAGTATGTGTGTGAGTGAGTGTGAGTGTGCGAGTATGTTCGTACGCGCGTATCCATTTGCATGACATTTTGGTCCTGCTTGTTTTCACAAACACCTGAGAATGTATTGAATCCATCAATCATGTCGCGGCTGTCAAATGCACAAAGCTTATACAGGGAGTCGGACTACATATCCATATGCTAGGTATTGTGAACAGTACAGATGTCAGACTCAGAATCACATAAACGCTCGTGACAAGAACGCAGACAAAAATGAACCGTTTGTGGTCGCTTGTTATGTCACGCTGTTGGCAACTGTATGTTCTTTGTAGAATTGTGTTGGCATCCTTGCTATGTGTCATTCGTTTTACTACTTATCTCTTTTGACCACAAACATCGTCTCACGTCAGAGACAACTTGAAATGTAATTACAATATGTATTC
The DNA here is from genome assembly GCA_025642075.2 of Ridgeia piscesae. Lineage (NCBI taxonomy): Eukaryota > Metazoa > Annelida > Polychaeta > Sabellida > Siboglinidae > Ridgeia > Ridgeia piscesae. Next base: position 126,739 of record JAODUO010000455.1, read on the forward strand.
ATGTGTTTGTCATTTTTAAAGAGTAACCTTATACTCTTATCGGATTGTACTTGAAATGTGTCAAATAAACAAATTCATTTGTAATTTTGGCGTCAACATAGTTGCATGACGCCTATGTAGAGCTTGTAGTATATATCATTTGGTTAACTGCATATAATGATTTGTAATGGAGTGCGTTCGCGTGAGTATGCATGCCTGTCACCACTCTACGTCCAAGAAGCGGTCCTTGTTTGACATATACTGGTAATAGGAATTAAACAATCTCTGGCGATTGCGAAAGCGACTGTCGTGACAACAGTTTAGCAGTGATGTGGTAATCGAAATTGGCGCAAAACGGTACAAATCGATACGACCTGCAACCGTTTCGCAGAAAGGTATGCCTTTATCAATAAATAACAGCCAATTTCAATGTGTTCGTTACATCTGTACCATATAATCGCCAGGTTGTCACGTCCGTCTAGACACGCGCTAATGCCGAAGTTTAGGCTGTGTTGTAATAATATCTCAACTGAGTGTCACTGGATGCGTGCAGACATAGGTATGTAAATACGTGCACAATGGATGGGGAACCGATCGCTATCTGGGGATATACCACCAAATGATATCCGTCCGCCATTGTAGTCCTGCTCAAAAGAACTGCATTGTGCCGTTTGTGCACATTTCTGGAAGCACCGAATGTAGGACTGATTGGGTATGAATTACATGTTGTGTAGCATGGCATCAGAACTGCGAAATTATAACATTTGTCAGACAGTGACGAGGTGCATATGCATGCAATCGCCGGTTGATTGGAGCAGAAATGAAGGGTATCAGGTTAGATAGTTGATTGTGGGAGAAAGATATATGAGCATTTCACGAGTTTTATACATCACATGTGTGAATGGAGGCTAATTAATATCTGATATTGCCAATGAAACTAGCCGGAAATCAAAGAGACATTACAATGGAGAATCAAATATGGTATCGACCCATCTAGCAATGTGAGCGTGCACGTACCTAGTATTGGAGGTAGGCTGACGGCCTGGGCCACCATCCCGGCGACGTATCCACCAAGAGTCAAACAGAACAGGGCAAACAGGTTTCCCCCGGGGAGCGCTTCCCCGCCGCTAATACTCCAGATCGAGCCCCAAGTCAACGCCACCCCGATGGCGAGGGTGATCACCCTCCCGACCCGGCCGTGGGGTGGACACCTGAGCGCATAGATGAGCCGCTGTCCACATGTCGGATTCCCCGGAAGCGGGTTGTGAGCGGTGGTGAAGCATGCGCGAAGAGACTGCGCGCAGCTGCGGGTTCTTTCCGGTTCGACGGCGGCCGGCGACTGAGGCACATGGGGGCGGCGGGCGACAAACACGTCGCCTTGACGGGGAGCTGACAGCACGTCGTAGTCACAGGCGCTCCTGCGACCCAAGTCCGTGATCATCTCGTGCGGCAGCAACTGATCCAGTTCGTCGAGTCTCCTCCAAGGAGGAGCTTCCAGGTCCGTCGCCAGCACTCCCGCCGCTTCCACGTCCTCCGCAGTGCTTTCCCCCAGTGGGGAAGAACTCTTCGGATCGGCGTCCAAATCCGGGATCATCGCCAGGATCCTGCGCTCCGTCTCCCGGGCGCTGTCCGATATCAGATCCAGGGATATGTCGTCGTATTCCAGACTCAAACCCATGGACTCTCCCCTGGATCTGTCGTCGTCTGCGGACGTGTCGCTGGATCGGCGCGACATGCTGGACCAGTGGACACTGACCACAGGACACTGACCACTCTAGCGGCGCTGTCGTCCAACGCGTCACTCGGTCTTGCGACCAAACAGACGTCGATGTGTTGCGTGTTCCGTCGGCAATTCGATATTCGCGCAAATCGTGCGGCAGTTAATTCTGCCCGTCTCACAAAGTCGACGTTGTTTTCGATGATTGGGTGTCCCTGTGTCGATCGTGCTGCGGTTTGTTTAACTCGTCACCCTAAACGGCAGCGTCGGTTTGCATGATTTGATTTCTCTTGTAGTTGCGGCATCGTAAATAGTTCATCGTTGACATGTTTTATGAATTACTACTCAACAACAAGACAACGACACGTTCTGCATCCGCACAAACACGGTGTTCTCCTCGACGCTGTCTCCCACAACTGACCCGACTCGAGAGGGTCAATTGTCAACAATACAACAGCAGATCCTTCAGCGCACTTATACTGCTGAGTGTCTCCTTAAGTGCTCGGCGCCGGTTTGTCCGCTATTTCTCGAGATTGTGGGTTAGTACCAACCGACTTCCGATTTCCGTAACGTGCCAATATTGGTTATTATCTCCATTCGAGACACTCAAGATGCGTAAGATGAGATGGGAGTAAACAATTGACACACGTCGTTTTCGTTCAGAGGCAAAGCCGTGTTGTTTGTCAAATCATTTACGTGGACCGTGTTTGTGAACAAGTTGGAACTGGTTACCACGTCGTCGTTGTTTTCATGCAGTACACGTTGTTGTCACTTCGCTGTCAAGCAGCCAGCCATGTTTACCTGATACATCGATCCGCCACGCATCGATCATTTGAAATCAGTCACTTGCACCAGCGAACGTAATCTCCTTGATCTTGTCGTCACGGTTATAATGCATTAATTTTATGCAGCTGCACGTAGACTCAAATGTAACATCAATCGCTTCGAAGACCTGTCATCGAGAGAGGTCAAAGAGTCAACCATTCTTCGCTTCAATATCAACCTTACGTTGTTGAATAAATCAAAACAAAACGAAACAAAACGCAGCAGCTGTGAGAGGCGCGACAAAACGTTCCAGACAACTGAAGATATATAGGCAGCAACTGGTGCAGCAGCAATTGAAATAATTGCGTCCATCAACTCAACAGAACAGTTCGAACTACTCTGTTATTTCCTCAACAGTTCCGTCTCTGTCCTTCCGGGGATTCTGTTCCGGATATCGTTTCGGTTAAACACGACATGCGACTTAGTGCACTGACAGCCCGTGCGACCAGCGCCAAGGACTCACTCCGCCGAAGAACGCACTCTCGTGACCTCGACTCTCCGATGGTGTTCACCAATCTATGTCCGTTCTGGCGTCGCGGCTGCGGGTCACTTCTGCCGGACTTCGTCCTACCTGAGCGTCCTATCGATCCGCGACCTTCAGCGACGGTGTGACGACCGGAGCCGTCTGAAGCTGTCGCCCGGTATCTTTCCGCTCAGTCGACTATGCCGTCGTCGACTCCTCCCAGCCCCGCTACATTCGTCGGCCGTACGTCCGCGGTCCGCCGTCACCGCTGCCACCCGTCTGCCTGATTCGCGGAACCAGGCGCGGTCGGGCTCACCGCCGGAGCAGATCGATACGACTGCGTTTGTGGAACCGGTGCGCACATGCGAGTCAGCGTGCGTATTTCTACCTGGTATAAAACGGTGCCAAAGCACGGTCTGCAAGGACGCGTTCAATTCAGATCATTCGTGTAATGTGTTTTATACTTTTCGAAGCGTTTTTGCAATAGATTGCACATGTGTCTGACATGCGTTCTAGTGTAGTATCGATTGCAGTTTGGTATCTCTGGATAGTCGACGTAGGCAGGTGACTTGCTATTTTCATACGTCCTTGTAAGTGATTAGTCTGTGCTTGTGAGAACGCATATTTGGGGACGTTCCAATGATGTATATCGGGCGCAGTTTGTTTCGACCGGATTGATTTAATCAAATCAGCATTAGCCGCTAAGATATCACGAAGTGCACGCATATCTTAGATATAGAACATCTAACACACAGCCAAGAGTGGATTTGTCAGCAACACGGCAATTTGTCGTTCTCGTCATCGTAACAAACATCAATTACTTGCGCGATTTGTATTGTTATGCATGATGTGGATCTGTTTTCTGAAACGCCGTCTACAGCTGCTATTAGATGGAAATTATCTATGCTAAGTTGCAGCTCATACTATAGGTAATGGTTTGTGAAAACGTCATCCATGATCAATTAACCAAAGCGACGTGCTTCTAAAGAAACATTTGGTGACAAACAACAATAACGCCATGGACGCCTCGAACATAACAAGGAGCTAAATAAAGGATCAGTTGATGTCTGTGTTCGTTCCTTCAGGTTGACGCTGTCGGTGACATTTCAAACAAAGATCAATTGAGCCTATTTCTGTTTTGTTGAAAGATGTGACAATTCCCCGAGGTATTCTGGAAGTATCAGCCGCAGCCGTTATCGAAAAGATCGGTTGAATCTACCTCTGCATGTTGTAGGAGAAGCGAACTTAGTTAATATGTCTCCCGAAACGGGCAAACGATATCAGAAATCCTGACCTCGGGCATTCATAGTGTACGCCGGAGTTCACTGGCGCCTAGTTTATATGTACGTAGGCACGACGCCGTGAGGTAATTACTGGGATGCAGTAATTGCCCATGAGTGTAACGAGATTGAAGAGTTGATATTACATTCGACCAGTAGGAGAACGGACTGTTTGACAGCTTTCATTCTCTCACTACTAACCACGATAAATACCTCTGTCGGTCGTAATCTTCACGCGTATGGTTGTAAAGTGCTCTTGTTGATTACTAAACCATCTTTACTACTTGTGGATGATTGTTCGGGGAGAGCGTCTTGGCCTATGGTCATTCTTATGCATTGATCAACCCTCGTTGCACGGTTCTATCCATCCCCTTATGTGCGCAATTGTCGTACGTTCTTGTATGCACAAATATGCACTGACGTGCACACACTTGGATTATCAGATGTGGACGGGGAATTACCAGTGAAGCTCAACGCCCAGCTCAGGGGACTTAAAAAGATTCCCAGAGAGTAGAAGGAAAGGGGAGGCGAGGAAAACCGAGATTGCGATGGGAGAACTGCTTCAAGAGAGCTCTGGAAAGAGTGGAAGAAGAATGGAAACCAAGAGCAAATCATAGAAGGAATTGGAGAATGTTGCTGAAGAACATGCAGGGAGAGAAATATTAGGAAAGAGATGACAAGAAAAAGATGACGGAAACGGAAACTGTGGCCAACCTCACCCGTAACGACAGAGATACCAAGTGAAAAACAAACTAGGGTGACGTGGCACTTGCACTGATGCGCAGTACCGGGGTCCTTAGCCGTCTGTGTGGCGTCGCTTGCGGCCTGTAGACCGCATATCCAGCACAATCGCAGGAGCCATTTGTATTAACTTTACCGCGGACATTCATACCACAGATGACGCGGAACGACAAACACACATGGAACAGCTCCGGAATCTAAACGACACGTCTACTTTGACGCCATTTTCTTATCGATATCCAGATAATAATTATATCAATCAACACGTGGCTCATAATCACATAACGTAATCTATAAACCAAATAAACTCCGTCCGTAAACAATTAAAACCTATCAGTTGCTCCGTTGTGTATCTCTCAACCGACGCCGGCAGTTGGACGGAAGATTGTATTTATGTTTCCAGCACAAAGCAAGCCCTGGCGCAGGAGATCCGTTGGGACAGAACTGAAGATGATTTGTCTTAACCTGTATGATAATTTAATTAATACCATCAATAATGTATCACTTCTCTATAAAATGTGTGGTTTGTTATCGTCCCAGTGCGCACGTATTCAATAAACCTGACCATCAAACGCCAAGCCGCCGCCAGCGCTGATCACGACCGCAGCACACGTTGTCACTTGGCACGCCCTGCGAGTACGTTCAGCAATAAACGTTTGTAGATATCAGCGTTTTACATTCATGCACCGTAATTGATGTAGCGATGTCCTAGATTCGGCTGACGTCGGTAGCGAAACGGCAGTCGACCCGAAGGCTCGCGTGAGTCGTCTAATTTTTGCTGACATTTACATTAATAATTGATTGGAGCAGATAGCCGGGAAATCATTCCGCCTCCTTCTTCCACGAACACCGCCTTGTCAACTCTGGTGAGCTAAGCCGCGGGTGTCCTATCGTCGAATTGATCTATTGTCGTCTTCTGTCTTACGCACGCACGCACGCACGCACGCACGCACGCACGCACGCACGCACGCACGCACGCACGCACGCACGCACCACACACACACACACACACACACACACACACACACACACACACACACAATCAACGGTAAGCAAAGAACAAATCAAATTCCATCTAGTTTCATCTTTCAATTATAAACGAAACATTTGTGCCACGGTTTGCGCGTTGACCTCGTCTGTACACACGTATGTGGCAGTATTGCATACGGTATTTCATCCTGAAAAGAAGAAGGTGGACGTTGCTCATACACGTGGCGCAATGGCGCAGTGACCAGATGTCCGGAGTCTTGACTAAGATAACACAGGTTCGAATCCTGTATTGCCCCGTCAAACATTGGGCGAGTTATTGCACTCTGTTTTGCTCCAGTTCACTCAGTTGTATGAATGAGTGGGTACCTGAGAGTGGTAGACATTTGTGCACGAATAGTCTTCCCGTATTAATCGCAGCGTGGCTGGATGCTCCCCAGAGAAATCGCGATGGTGTTTGATTGAACAGTTTTGCCAAGGAGCAAAGTGTAAAGCCCTTTGAGTAATCCCGAGGATTGGATTATTGGGTACTGCGCTATATAAGAACTTACCTTGTATAATGTTTATAGAATGGACTGCGACATGTCAGCGTAGACGGAATGGACGTGGCACCAAAACAGAAATAAACCAGAAACCACATAGCGGCGCACAAGGGACCAGCTGAAAGGTGGTTGTCTGAACAGCTACAAAACCTGATAAGATAAATAGCAACAATACATACAGTGGCATGATATAATATATAAAACTCAGTGTGTATTGTGTATATCAGTTAAAATAAAGAGACGCGTAATATATTAGAGAGACTGTATGTCAGCTATTCTTTTTATTATGCATTTATATATATATATATATATATATATATATATATATATCCAGTATATAGTCCACATTTAGTTTGTGGTACCTAGCTTTTAGCACGCACGCACGCACGCACGCACGCACGCACGCACGCACGTATGCACATACGCATGCGCACACATATCGTGCAAAATTAATATGTATCAGTCATGACACCGTATCAGTGAAGATATCAGGGTTTAAATAGCACTGCCCTTCAGTATTGTTGTTCAAGCAATATTAAGTCACTTGACCTAATTATAAAAATAAAACAACAAATATTGACAGACATGGTCAAATATACAATACACAACGACTTAACCATGGTCATCTCCATACTATTCTATTTCCATTTATTGATGGACTATATAGCTGTATAGAATAGTATTGATAAATCAAATATAGTCCATCAGGAAATGGAAATAGAATAGTATTTAGATGACAATGTCCACACAACAAGGTATAATTCTCCGCACGTAATTTTGTCTTAGCCAACTTAATTGACTGGTTCCACCAGAGTAACAAGTATCGTAGGCAGCCAATGTACACTACTATTAGTAGCAACTGTAGGCCTATCTTGCTGAAAATAAATAGTTATTTTAATATTGTTCTATTTTCCGGGTGACACATTGATATTAATTTGGCATGGAATGGTGGTAGCTCAAAATGTCATTTATGATAATAATATAGTAAGTTGCAAAATGCGTGTACTTTATATAATGTTTTGTAGGCTACCTGAATGACGAAAGAAATGTGTTGCCAATTTAGACTTAATCAGACAAGTTCACCGGGCAACAGGGTTTATTCACCCCGAGACACATCCAGGTTTCGCGCGACTGGAGTTGACTAGGCTACAAGAAAGACATCATGACCACTGACAACAGTTCTAATATCCGACTGATGGGAATAAACTAAAGCAATTGCGGATGTTTTGATAGTATTTAATTATATTACGGTAGTCGTTATAGAGGTGGTTAATGTTGCTGAATACCAGCAATATCGCTCGAGTCCAGTATTTACGTATTTGCAACGCAGGTTAAACTGCTAGACAACTGTAGTTCCGTTCATTTTCATCGGTTGGAAACCAGAACTGTGAACAGCTGACTAGTTGTATTTTCTTTCGATAAAACGGTTTATGTTGTGTTTACCTTTCTAGTTGTGTAGTTTTTTATGTTATATATTTAATACTATATTTAATATTATCTTTATGTTAATAAATTGTTACTATTGTATCTTTAAAAGTATCCAATAAATACAATTAATAAGTCAAAATTTACTAATTGGCAATCCAATTAAAGAAATCAGCACATTCAAATAATAGGTCATAACTTTGATTATTATGAAGATTTTTTATTCAAATATGTGTTATATCAATTGTGCCGAACTCTGAACTGATTAGTTAGTATATATATATATATATATATATATATATATATATATATATATATATATATATATCACTCTATACTTTAAAACTATCTAAATTAGTATAAAAAATACTCCATTATTTATTATTAACAAGTTAGCTTACAAATTAAAAAAACTTCACGTTAAAAAAGCATCAATTTCCTTGATTATTAAGATATTTATGTAATGTGTCCAACGTTTCCACGATAAGTACTTATTCCACACCACTAATAATTAATGTGACTGCATAAGTATAACACCATTTATTACACGTTATGAGATCACTTTCGTTCAACACATCTGAAAATTGTTTGTAATCCTAGTTTACTGTCTTGATAGCTTCACTGAATTCTGTGGGATCAGTACATAATGAATTGTCACTGCTTCGTAAACTAACGTCCCTCACTTCAACATGAATTGTTGAAATAATGTTTATGACAATAATAATGTTCACAGTATTTCTCAGCTGAACACGACATCACAGAATGCTTTCATCTTTAATTATATTGAGAGTAAATCAATTGAAAGTTCAATAGTATACAGCCGTCATAGCAATATTCACAGTTGACTGTCCTAAAAAGCCATAGAGGTGTAGCATATCAATATTCATATCATACTGCAAACTTTCTGCAAGCAATGTTCATATTTCAGTGTCCCATAATGTCATGTATGTATGTGATACGATATGTTCTGAAACTACTGAGGTGAATTTCTTGTCTGCAAAACAATGTACTGGGTCAATTTTGCTGACAAAAGATCTTCTCGTCAAGTTAGTTTTTTGTAAAATGGCTGTGTCAGTGGTAGGGTCCACTGTGATTGTGTAATGTGTTTACATCTTCGAGTGCTGCATGTAGGTAACAGCTTTCAAAGGGTGCTTTCACCCGCATCAGATGTGTGAGACAGACTGCTTGTCAACGGCACCATCTTCTATATTTTCCATGTCATTCATAACAGTCTATGCTGAAAACACAATGATTAGTTGAGTCCTTGTGATATCGAGCTGTTACACAATGCTAGGAAAACACCACGACTATAAATATATTCTGCATTATGAAACAGGATGACGATTTACTATTCCTACAATCGAAATACTCTAGAGAAATCTTAATATCCCTGATGCCATGGTCCGTGCCATCTCAATGAGCATCACTGCTAACTAATTAATAACAAAATTATTTATCACTATGTTCATGAGGTTATGAAACACATACAAAATTCATTCTTGGAGCAAAGAACAACAATATTTTATAAAGAAATGTGAATTTTTAGTGTCACAACAATGTAGGCTTATTTACAGTATCACACTAATAGCCAATGAAATGTCATCAGTACTCTTTACCGCACGTCTTGTATAATTCGAGTATATTTTTATTATTGAATTATTCAGTCTTCATTTAAACTAATGACCGGAAGTTGTTTCACATCTTTAAATATCATTGACTATTTTATAACGTTCTTGACTTGATCTATCTTTCTAATTTAATATTTAATTATATTGAGTTGACTACACCCAGGCCATGGTGATTTACACTGCGAATATACTCGTGAGATAGTATTCACGATTTTGGGCTTAATAATGTTATTTTGGGCATAATAATGTTAGTTTGTGTTAATACGTGTGTAGTAGATAAACCATGCGAAGTTTGGTCACCACAGCTGATCATTTTGATAGTTTGTTCGAGGTGCGGGCCTTAACTGCAAAAGTATTGAAATATTACCGAAACGAAACTTCGAAAGTCAAATCAAGTCTTTCAAGACAAATCACTCAAATGTCATGAATGTGTTAATTGACCCAGTACTACCTACGACTACTACCAGTACTGGCACCACTCTACTAGGTAAGTCTGGGACAGATAGACGTCATAGACATAGAGCCTAGAGCCTAGAGTAGACGTTGGTCAACGACAACGTTACAACTATTGTCATTGACTGTTTTATAATGTTTGACAATCAATGAGTAAAAACCTCGTCAAATATGTAACGATCGATGTTCTTCAAATTTCAGTCCTTCATAGCATATGCTAAGTATAGTCGGAACGATCAGTGACAATGGCATGATAAAGTCATGGCCCACGATAATTAAAATTACACGTTCGCGCTAAAGCCTAAGCCACGGCTACGCCATTACTGGTCTACTACGTCTACGGCTACGCCTACAAAAAAATTTGAGAGGCAAGAATATACAACAAATATGCCCGCAACATACAAGATTACCTACCAGTGAATATTGATCCCAAATACACACTGTACGTTTGTTGATATCTGTAAGTTCTATTAATTCGTTAAGTTCTTAAATGTTTTGCAAGTTTACGATATATCCAACTGGTACAGCGCAAAAAACATGCCGCCTTCTGATTATAACGCCATCTGGCGAATGATTTCCATAGTTCTTTTATTAGCTACCAGATGGCAGGCAGATTATTTATAATCAATGAAGAATCAACAGTTAATTACTGCGTATCTAACATTGGCCTAATTAAATTTCTCTGACGATAGCCTCGGTTACCCTGTCACTGAGGATGACATTAGCCAATAAAAGCCATCGTTACATAATGTTTCCGCATTGCAAAGAATCAGGTAAATGCAAAGACGCGCCAAAAATCAATCGTTAAACCAGAGCTAGTGGCCAAACCGATGCAATAATAAATTTGAAATACAAGAAGCCGTTTGCAAGTTTGTAACATTAAACTAATGTTTGTTATATTGTGAAGTGTATTCGTTTCTGAATCTATAATTAGCCACCATAAATACCGGCCGTATGTGTCAATGTTTGACAACTGACAGTCGGAGTGAATGCTGCAAATCGCCAAATGGCATGCTGACACAAGCTGCCACTGCCACTGACCACTGCCTAAGCACAATTATAATTGCAAATTGGCAGAGTACAGCAGCTGCACCAATTTAGTCCAACGTTTGTCCGAACTTTATTTATTTATTAAACGTCTAGTAGAATTTTTGCCATGTGAACCTGACAGCCGTTATGACGTTATGTCACTTATGACTTGTCTTATGTTTACATTAATTAACAAAAAGGCACTTCGACTTCGTTATTTCGACACCATATGCATTATTGACGTTAGTAATTCCTTTTAAAATGTTAATGTTTACTATCTGATCTCCAAGCTTGTTATAACGAATGCGCTTGTGACAAACACTCCAGAATCCAGACAACGCTAAAATGCCACCAGAAAGCAGCCAGTGTTGTCAACAACAAAAAACGATGCAATTAACGATGACAGCCTATGACGTTAGCAGCTGCCTCGTACGCTCGACTGGCATGTCGTGTCAACTCACATAATTATTCCGACATGCAATAGGATATTAGTATGATCGACACCATAGTGACTTACAGTTACAGGTAGGATTGTACCATGCGCCATCACTTGCATGGCGTGGATTTGTCAAACGGCTCGACAGTGAACAGGTAAAAATCTGTCTGGAAATTTGTCTTCTGCTATTGTCGTTCAGAGAATGAGTCACGTGTATGATGTTTACTTATTCATTTTGGTGTTTGTCTGCTTGAGTTCAGTGGCGCAGTAATTAGAATCATCCTGGCAATGCCATGGTTCGTTGTGCTGCTCTACAGTACCCCTGGCTGTTCATCCCCGCAAACCTTGGAAGTGAGCAGGGACGATCAAAATTACAGCAAACTTGTCCAGTCGCTACTGTGTCAGCTATGGGAACACTGCAAATACCCTCCCCAATTTGAAGATGGACTGGTGGGAATCCCAATATAATAACACATTCACATCCTAAACATTGCATGTAGCATGAGCAGTGCGTGACCAGAGGCCAACAAAACTCCTCGTGAGCGATTTCATTACCTGAGGTTAAAAGAAGAGTTTTGCAAAGGGGTGTGCCAGTAATAATCAGCCACAGTGTCCCAGGCATGTAACAATGATTAGAATACCATACTCTCAATCAAGAAAACTCTGGTTCAAATCCTGCACTGCCATTTCAGACCTACCAGGAGAAGACTACCGGGTACACTCTACTTCATGCAGTTTATTGGATGAGAACCTGGCTATTTGTATATGAATAGTGTGCAAGTTATGTTCAGCTCCATCTGATTATCTTCTAGTGTTTCTATGTCCAATATGTATATTTATTGTTGAATGTGGGAACGTTTTGTGAAAGACCCACAGCAAAAACTATTTACACATATATACTGTATATAAAACATATATTTTTTTTCTATACTTTTTGTTCTATGATGCAATCAAATAATTTCACGGAGTAAATAAACATACAACACTGTATTTACAAAGCAAATTTGAAAAAATAATGTGATGCTTTTCTCACTCTTGAAAAGTACTTAATTGTACAACTTTTTTTATTTTATTTTTGTGACATACCTTGGTATTCCACAAATCTGCCATCGTAACCATTTCTAAGATTCTTTTGGTTACTTTAGTTACCATCGTGTGAATTGGTTAATCTGCAAAATGTGACCTTTCCACATAAACATAATACTGTGAATATTTTGTTCACGAGAGGTTAAGTAGTGTTTAAGGCATGACTACTAATAAAAAGTGATATAAATGAGTGTGACCCACTGAACCAAGCAATAAGACAACAATGACTTCTAATCTTTATTACAATGTTACATGTCATTACATTACAGTCAGAAGTAAACATCAGTTCAAAATGTCCTCAATTCAGACCGTGAAGTTTTGGTGCACACACCAAGAGAATTTATTTGGCTCATTTGATTTGGTAACTCAGTGGTTCCTAACAGTTTGTGGCTACAATCCAAATTCTGGTCACAAAACTTGTTTGGCAATGAATGCCTTCAAACAGTTCACTTTTAAATAACAATAAAGGCTTTTTGTAAAATAATAGGCACCACATAAATAAGGATAAATGAGAACACTTTTAAAATCAAATCTGTGCAGTTCATTGTTTTATCAACATAACACAAATACAAATTTAAAGTAAATATAATATTTGGGAAGATCGAACTAATTTGACAATATTTTGAAGGACGTTACGCTGCTTTTCTTCATTTTGATAATGACAATAAGACGTCAGACATCAGCTGTACAACACAACTGTGTAGATGTGCTGACAAATGTCATAACTGTCAGTGTACAATACAACTGTGTAGATATGCTGACAAATGTCATAATTGTCAGTGTACAATACAACTGTGTAGATATGCTGACAAATGTCATAATTGTCAGTGTACAACACAACTGTGTAGATATGCTGACAAATGCCATAACTGTCGATGTACAACACAACTGTGTAGATATGCTGACAAATGTCACAATTGTCAGTGTACAACACAACTGTGTAGATATGCTGACAAATGTCATAACTGTCAGTGTACAACACAACTGTGTAGATATGCTGACAAATGTCATAACTGTCAGTGTACAACACAACTGTGTAGATATGCTGACAAATGTCATAATTGTCAGTGTACAATACAACTGTGTAGATATGCTGACAAATGTCATAATTGTCAGTGTACAACACAACTGTGTAGATATGCTGACAAATGCCATAACTGTCAGTGTACAACACAACTGTGTAGATATGCTGACAAATGTCACAATTGTCAGTGTACAACACAACTGTGTACATATGCTGACAAATGTCATAACTGCCAGTGTACTTCGATGGATTTGACATAGAATGTGAAAACAGTTGCATTGATGAGTAACCTTGTGCTGTCATTTTTGCCAACTTTTGATTAGACTGGTAATTTACTACCTATGATCTCATCAAAACTAAATAACACACTTGTACTAGAGTATTAAAGTAGGTATTTAACAACAGGTAGAATATTTTGCTAATCAAATCTCAAATGCGATCAGAAAATAAAATGAAGAAGGACCTTCAATTTACACCACAATGTGACAGCCGCATTCTTACAAGAAATGACAACCGAATTTCTTTTGTCAATGTTTGTCAACATTACCTGAGTATAAATCCGATCTGGATAGGTTGGTAAAGCAATGGAGAACAAGAGGGAAAGACGGAGGAGAGGGGAGAGAGCTGGTGGGGACAGACGGTGAGTGAGGGGAAGAAAAAGAAATGAAAACTTACATTGAGGTTAATATTGAGGCGTACCTCATTCCAGGGAAAAAGGAACAACAATTATCTCAAGAAATCTTTATCTCACGGTATCTTTCGCTGAAATAAACTCACAAAGTTTAAATATATTAAGAACAAAAACAGTTTCTTAGCAGGTAATAATGACAAATATTGACCTATATGTTGTTTGACAAAATCATCACCAAGTGTTCAGTTCAGTTCAGTTCAGTTCAGTTCAGTTCAGTTCAGTTCAGTTCAGTTCAGTTCAGTTCAGTTATTACATGTGTGATTTCAGTACAAACATCCAGTAGACTGCCACATCTAATTCTCCTTTGACAACCTTGAAACCTAAGTAATACAAACCACTATCAGGCAACAGCAAAACTTAACAATGGAAATACACAAAAACACACACACACATATATATATACCTATTTTATGTACATATTAACAGCATATATCGACCATATATGGAAACTGCTAAAGCAGTCAGAATAAAATGTTGACCCCTTATTGCCTGGACAATAAATTATATTTGTTTTTTTTTATAAATTATGTTTGTATATATAATATACCACCAAATAATATGATGATCCTGAGAATTGTTCTCAGATGTATATCCTGTCTCTCAAAATGGATAGGTCGACATGTGCTGCCTTTAGGATTATATATATATATATATATATATATATATATATTCTTACCCATATAATATATATATATATATACATTCATAAAATACAAATGTAAATTTTCTTAGTAATTATCCATTACGTGCTGCACTGCACATCATTAAACAAATTAATTAGCACGCAAAACCAGTAAACACTAGACCCAGTAGTAATTCCCTAAGTATCACTGCATATATAATGCCATGTATCAGTAAAGATGAAAGCCCACATAAACCCACTGATTGTTCAGCCCTCCCATTACCACATCAACTGTCTCAAACATACGATGACACACAAACAATACCAATTAAATAAGCACAACTACTAAAAACAAATCAAATTATTAGCCATTACCACAAAAAGGGCAAACATGTAAACAAGTATTGTTGGAATGTTGTTCTATTTGTGCACACTTTGTAAATCACACATTTGCCTTATAAATACACTAAACCTGACTGACCTTAATTTTAACAGCCATCAGGAAATTATAATTTACGCTGACATTTCCTATAAATGTGTAGCCATTTTAAAAAGTTATAAAAAAGCACTTAAAACAACACTATTTTTTAATGATAATTTTGTTTATCATAGAAAGGTTCATAATTGATCATGTATTTAAATTTAGGTTCAAAAAAGTTACCGGTGATTACAATATGGCTACGGCCAACCCAGTTTCACTTCTGTAATATCCTCACAGTTAGTATAAGTTGTTACACAACAAATATGATGTCAAAATACAACATCAAAACTCAACAAAGTAAATCTAGATGATTATAGATTTAACCAAAAACTATTACATGTCAGAAGACAGATCTTGGATATGTATCTCGGTGTAACTGGACAAAGGTCACACTGACAGATTATAATGGTCTGTGACTCAAACCATCTAAGTGCTCTTAACTTAGCCCCAAAACACCAACTTGTCAGTTTCACATCATAATATCATATAACACACATAACCATTAGACATCTGTGTCACTATGGAGTGCTTTATCTTCATAAAACTTACCAAGGTATTAATTATTGTCTGAGAGTCAGACTTGAGCAGGTTTTAACTTGCACATTTTAAATGCAAACTTTTTGAATTTTCAGTATCCTTCTTCATTGAACACTATCATACTGACTAAAACAACTAATTATAACACGCCTGTCATTCAGGGATTATTCTGAACTAAACACACTGCAATACACATAAACTCCAAGATAACTCATCTATTGTCAATAACGTGTACTGAGGTTGAACCATTATAAAACTAAGTGTAAAAACCCCAGATAAAATTGCAATCCAAACAACCGATATTTCATACACCAATCAGTTTTCGACAACATTTTGAGCTTTTCAGTATTCACCTTTTTACACAACACATTCAATAACTCAATCAACTATCCAGCTGCCTGTTCACACATAATCCACCAGGTGTCACCACTCACTCACCACAGTGACATGACAACATGTCCACCATGTTATGCCATTGTTGACAATTTTTTTGGTACTGCCAATCTAGCACACAATGCTACGTTTCACCTTTGACCCCTATTCACACCGTCTTCTCAGCATCGTCCGGTCGTGTGTTTGTGACCGCAGTCGCTGGTGCGGAGACCTCCATCTCGGTGATACTCCGCGATGTCTTGGTGAGAAGCTTAGGCCCAGAGACGGTGATAGCCACAGCCCCAATTGGAGCAGTGATGAGTATCACCAACACAGCAATGGTGAGGACCTGAGGAACAAACAGTGTCAAGTTATCAGTGGTGTCTGTCCTCTGCTGTGTTTGTTATGTATACGTGTCATTGTAACTGAAATGCTATCGTTTCATGCAATCTATAAGACAGAGTGTGTGTGTATAAAGTAAAAAAAACTTTCAAGATTATAAATTTATGAACTTTTAATATACATCAATATAAAAAACAATGATATATTTGGAATCCATAGCCAGTGACACCAAGTTTGTCCATTTTGGTCCACTGGTTGCTGAGAAATGGGTATAAATATTGGTGGTCAGGTCCATTTTTGTGCAAAAAAACTAACTTTCAGGGACAATATTTCTTAACAATTAGTCCGATGCACGAAATATTATGAATTTCTTCTTTCCCACCCACAATGACCCAAAAAATTACGAGGGATACACAGTCCCCAATGTTGAGAGCCAGGTTTGATCATCAAATATACCATGCCTGACGTGATCGTGTATTGAACCCGGGCTACCAGCGTGCCAGGTGGATGTGCTAACTACTACACTACTGCACTTACACATATATATCTGAGTGTGTGTAGCACGTGTACTGTGACCTGTGTACTGACTGACTACTGCATTTAGTTAAATGGTGTTACTTAATAAAATCAAGATTGAGTATATGCGTGTTGACAGCACACACAGTGATGTTGTATCAACCAGTACTGTACATACTTCACAGACACATGTATTCACTGTCTCTGGCCCATGCACAGAAATATCACATACCAAACGTCTGTTTCCTCAGACCAATTTATCTTTTGCTTATTATTAATATCTGCGAGTTTTCATTATCACAGATGATTTAGGTCGTTTATTGTAAGAATGAGCACAGGAGATGTTCAATGCAATTATTGCTCAGACAATAAAGGGGTGTTCTCAGAAACCTGCTGCAGAATTATACACCACAACAGACGTTCTGAAACTTACCCCAAATAAGAATATTGTTAAATAGTAAAGATTTGTTAATAATAATTATAATAATAATGCAGTCTCCAATCCTTATAACTGTACAGTGTCCCCTGCTTCCCCTCTCTTCTCCTCCCCTCTCCTTCCCTCCTCCCCCTGCCTCCCCTCTCCTCCCCTCCCCCTGCTTCCCCTCTCCTCCCCTGCCTCCCTTCCACTTCTCCCCTGCTTCCCCTCCCCCCTGCCCTCTCCCCTCCCCTTCCTGCCTCCCCTCCTGCCCAAACTTCCCCACCCTCCCCCTGCCTCCCCAATACCCCCAGCAGACTTTTTCATTTGAATACCACCTTCACTTTACTGGGAAACAATATTTAAGCCATGCAGCAATTACTGTGCTGACTATTCTTACACAACTATCCACCAATGTCTACAGCCAGGTACTCGTTCAGACAGCTGAGTGAACTGGGGACACATCACATGAATGAACTTGTCCTGGGTTTGACACGACAGTGAGACAAATGAAATCAGTCATTTCCTGTTTGAGATTTGCCACTATCACTGCCATTACACTCAAAACTGTTACATCACTTTCCTCCATGGAAGACTCCAGTGATTGTCGTCTCATTGCCAACTAAATCTACTGGAATGTTTCCACCAACTTGGCTTATGTCCAGTAAAAACTGTCCTCACGTTTAGTCCAGTGTACACTGTACCTGGCTTCTGCAGCAATAAAATTAATAGATTTTCTTGGTGACTTTCCAAACGCAATATTCATGGCCACGGATGGCATTCTGACAGCATTGGGCCAACGACACGTGATCACCTCAGGCAATATAACTTACTCACTCTGTTCCACAAATAGCACATCAGCTGCTCTGTGTGGCTTTTACATCATTCAAGGTGCCGGTCTGTGTCATGACTAAAAAACAACAATTTCTCAGCGTCCTTCTCTTGATATCATATCAGATTAGCACTAATTAGAAATGCTTTGATGTGTTGGTGTGCTGCATTCATCAGAATGATGTTATGTATTTTTTATGATATGCTGCGGTCAAATAGGTTTTATGTTCATCTTGAGCACTGTCATATACATGTCATGGAGAAAAGATAACAATTTATCAATGTCTCATGATCACAGTGTATCAGATTTACTCTAATTTGTAATGCTTTTGATGTTATCAGTTTGCAATCTTTGTCAGAAACTGAATTATTAGAATGTTTTTTATAAATAAATGTCAACCAGACCTTAGATTCTAGAGAGGATATGGTCAACAAACATGATACAGATTGCACAAATGCTTAACCAGGGCCCAGTATGACTTAGCTGTTTACATTAACCTAGTATAACAAATTATTACTGAGTATAATTTGTTACGCATGCATACATATGGCTTAACTTACTCGAATGGGAATTAGTGAAAGTTTATTGTCTCACAATGGCTGTAGGTGTATCATATTGTATCACATACACACTGTCATATAACTAGTAATATTTCTAAATTAAACATTAATAACTCTAATATCTGTTAGTTGATAGGTGATCTGATTTCTGCAGATTGAAATATTCAGACCACAAAACACAAGTTTTGTGAGGGGTAACATGTTAGGTAAAAACTCTAATACCGGTGGTTATACTTGCACTGTCACATTTAAAATGGCCAAATATTTTGATTACTGTCACTAGTTTCCCATGATACTGTGTTGGCTGTTATATTGACCAGAGGTTGAATGTCCACCGCTTGCAGCCAGTAGCAATGTTTGTTGGTCAGTGAGATGAAAGACTGAACAAGTCAATATTTGACTTACATTGGTCTAGTCCAAAGTGACAACTGGCTGGTTTAGTTGCAAAGTTGAACTTGGCCAAAGGTTGGCCAGTTGCAGGATTCTTAATTATGCTAATCAACAACATCTGGAGAATCCTGGTTCTTGCTAAGAAAAGATTATACACAACAAGGTTACAATAAATAACGATGCCAAACATTATGTCAAGAAAGGCCAAATTGACATCAATGCCTGGGAACTTATGGCTGCAGACCGTCCACTTTGGCGCCTTAGTATATACAACCCTGTACCACCAAATTTGAGACAAACCGTCTACTTGACAAGGCGGAGAAACGGCAGAGGAAAAAAGAGAGGGAGATGTGTCAACATCTTCACGTCTCCCTTCCATCTGCCACCTCCTGACCACACTGCATATCAAGAATCGGGCTGTTGAGTCACCTCAGGACTCACAACTGACCTAAGGAAGATGTCATCCTCGTTTTGAGGGACTGCTGATGATGATGACGATAAAAAGTGAGCTCAGTATTTTTATTATTGTAAAGTTGCTGATGCACTATAGCAACTTTGTTTCATTATTGAATGCACACTTTGAAATGCAAAGCATGGTAACATGGTCTTGTAGACACGTCCTAGAGAATTAACCCATTAGACTCTGACCAGCTGAAAGTGGTTCAGATGTCTGTTTCCTTGTACAGCTCCAAATGGCAATAAACGTTTTGAGCACTTTGAAAACATCAACTGACAAGAGTTCATAGATTAGTACGCCATTCCATGAAACACACCCTGAGCATACTGCATTTGACATGTTTAGTTGTAAAATGTACATGTATCTGTTAGTCTTGTTTGGAACCCAGTTATCTTTAAGATAATTACAAGTAGCAATGTTAGGAAACAAAGTACAAAAAAATGAAATGCAAAAACACTGGCTGCAGCCATATTTACTTGTTCACTCATGTATCCTTTGAAAACAAAGTGAGTTTGAATTTTCAGCATTGATTCGGGACAGTTGAAAGGCATCATGGAATGACCAGTGCAATGATTATGTTGACCAATGCTGAATTATTTAATCTCGTGCATATGTACATTTGGAATTACAAAACCACAAAAGAACACATTAGCAACCTATCTCTAGCTGAGTATTTTTGTTGTATGTAATCCTTTGTCAATTCATTGCCAGATGTTTTCATAGAAGTGTTGAGTGTGTACTACGTGTCACTTGTCACATCATTGTCTGCGCATGTCACACATACAGTTTGTGCTTCTGTCTACCAATGACATGTTTATGACACTTTGTGGGGTGCAGTGGCACAGTGATGAAGTATCATCCCGTCAACCTAGAGAACCCAGGTTAGAATTCTCTGTTGCTGCCATCCTTGGGCACATTCATTCACTCTGCATTGCTCAGTTCACTCAACTGTATTACTGAGTACTTGGCTGTAGACAATGGTGGATATTTGTGTATGAATAGCAGACAAGGCTGAATTCTACCAAGAGAAATGTGTTCCACTGAACAGGTCAGCCAGGCTTTGAGCAGTCCTAAGTATTGAATACTGTGCTATATAAGAACTCATCTTTTAGATGTACATGCAAACCTTTGCACTTGCACACTGTGCATCTATTGGGAAAAATGTGGTATTCTTATCATGTACAAGTCTGCTAAAGTATATAAAACGCTGCCTACCTGTAAGCCATATTCGATCACTTCGGGACTTGCCTTCTTCTCTCGTGCCGTATCAAGGGCTATTGAGCCAATGGCAGCCTGGGAATAAAAACGATGTCATCGGATGAACAATAAAGTTGTCTCAGTGTTTTCTCTGTAACTTGACTGTTTCACTACAAGTGATGGAATTGGTTGGGTTGTTCAACAGGTGGCAGCACTGTCACAGCATACCCATTCGCAAGAACATAACGTTATGACTTATAGCCTTTGTTATCCTTTGGATACGACTTACATAATAATTATCTATAATATAATAATAAGATAATTTCCTGGCAGATCAAGTCATTGATAATTAAAACTGGCCTTGAATGCAGCAGTTTATAACTGGCAAATTCGCGACAGTGTAGACACATAGAACACATTTGAAGTTAACCATACATTGGTAAAACATTTAAACAGAATTACTAGTGTTAACTCTATGTTCATTAGGTCGACATGTCACATCACCTTGCACCCTGGAGGTGTGTCCATCACACAGACAACACAGGCCAACCAAACCTCTTGCATTGCTGTAACAATTGTGCTAAAACGTCTACTGCTATTTTAGTTTCAAGAAATCTGACCAGCCACCATTTTAACCCGGCCATTTCTCAGTCCCACTGGACACTGTATGGCACGTTCTGCTGCTTGACCATGACATGTCCAGCGTTACATGTGGACAAATGAAGTGATTCTATTGTGGTTCATGATGTGGTTGAGATTACTCAATCACTGAGAGACATTCCTAATTGACATACAATTGTTATGTAGAAAATGTCAATGTGGCTGTATGAACTACAAAACACTACCTGGACGGTGGCCTTGGGCATCCAGGCGAGGGTGATGAAGATATGCTCCTTGAGGTTGAAGCCGAGGCCAGCGACAGCGAAGAAGGACACAATGAGACGGATGGTGAGGCCGATGGCCAGCACAGCCAGGCCCTTCACTGCGGGAGAACGCAAATAGGTGAGTACAGGTACATACTACAGACAGGTGAGTACGGGTACATACTACAGACAGGTGAGCACAGGTACATACTACAGACAGGTGAGTAAAGGCACACAGACAGGTGAGTACAGGTACACATACAGGTGAGTACAGGTACATACTACAGGCAGGAGAGTACAGGTACATACTACAGGCAGGAGAGTACAGGTACATACTACAGGCAGGAGAGTACAGGTACACAGCCAGGTGAGTAAAGGTACAGACAGGTGAGTACAGGTACACAGACAGGTGAGTACAGGTACACAGACATGTGAGTACAGGTACACAGACAGGTGAGTACAGGTACACAGACAGGTGAGTAAAGGTACAGACAGGTGAGTACAGGTACGCAGACAGGTGAGTACAGGTACACAGACATGTGAGTACAGGTACACAGACAGGTGAGTACAGGTACACAGACAGGTGAGTACAGGTACACAGACAGGTGAGTACAGGTACATACTACAGGCAGGAGAGTACAGGTACACAGACAGGTGAGTACAGGTACACAGACAGGTGACTACAGGTACACAGACAGGTGACTACAGGTACATACTACAGGCAGGAGAGTACAGGTACACAGCCAGGTGAGTAAAGGTACAGACAGGTAAGTACAGGTACACAGACAGGCGAGTACAGGTACGGTGAACCAGCAGGTGTTTTGTAAATGTCAATTCAGAGGTGGTTAAAAGGAAAGAGGAGGGAAAGAGAGCAGGAAATGGGAAAGAGAGGAATGGATGCAGGGAACAGAGAGAAAACGGGAAATGGGAAGAAGAGACGGATAAATCAAGTGTTTGTGGTGAATGTACTCATGAAAATATACATGTATATACAACTATATAAAATAATAATGCACCTGACTTAATCTGACACACTGTCAACATACAATGACTGTGATGACAGTGACTTGACATACATCAGATGACGTGTCACAAATCCACTCCAAGTTTACACCAATGAATTGATACCGAAATTATGTGACAAATAATTCCAAGTTCAACTGCAACAGACACAACTTTATAACGAAACAACAGTAATTTAAATGGAAGTGTAATGAGTGATGTGTGAGGCTTACAAATAGTTGCTTCCTTCACGTTGCTGATATCAACCTCTGCTCCAATGAGACCAAAGAGAAGAGGCTGGAAGATCATCCACATCCCTCCCATCACGTCGGCCATCGGCATCTGGGAAACACAGCACATAGTCAGTGTGTGTGCGTGTGCATGCATGCATGCGTGTGTGCGTGCACGAGTGTGCACTCTGGTGTTAATAATGTCCAGTACATAACAGAGGGATGTGCTGATGTACCTTGTAAGGCATTAAGGCATTAAGGCAGGAGGCAGGTCAGAAATGGGAAATATTAACTTCATAATATTATCTTAAAAATTACTCAACTTAAAAGATCATATTCACAGTGCATAATATCTGTGTGAAAAAATATATCATGAATGATATAACACACATTGCATGGTTGTAACCGTGGTAACCAAGTAAGAAATAATCTTAAACATTTTGATAAGGGAAATTTCTTGGATGTCCCATAGAACTTAATTCATATATGTCATATTTTATTATAATTTTATACTTACAAACAATATAACAGTTTGCACAACGATGCGCTTTAGTTTTAAAAAAACGATTGTTTGGCATATAAAATACTTAATGAGCAAAAACGCAGCAGAATTGGTCTCATGAGCTGATAAGAGAGTTAGTGAAACCGCCCCTGGGCACTTACATGTTCCCCTGGCTGCAGTTCCTTGCGCCACCCCAGGGCAGCCACAAAGGCCAGGGTGAGACAGCCAAGAGCCCCCGCCCCGGCCAGGTCAAGTGCCCTACTGCCAAAGGTCACCAGCAGACCACCAAAGAAGAGGACCACAAATCGGAACATGGTCTTGTGGTCCTGTCAACATAGAGATGGTGATGTCACATCAGTTCAGTTTAACATTTTTAATTTGTCAGCAAGTATAACAGTTCTACAAGATTAGGGAACATTCACTATAATTGATTATTTTTATTCAGTAGAATTTATTATTATCAGAATATCCAGAATAATTATTTAATGTGTAAATTATTTTGTCATCTTATCTCAAGACAATGATCTAGTTAAACAACGTTATCACACAAGAGAGAACATTTACAACTGCTTATCTTGGGTGACAGAAATGTCTCAGTTGTATTATGACTTCAATTAACCTTCTGACGAAGTGATTTTGACAAGATTACAAAATAATATACAGCTGTACAGGTAAAAACTTTATTTTGGACATATGATTAAGAATTAAAGCAAATAAATATTAAGAGTTATCATAGTGTATTTGCATGAAACACTTTGTAATGTTTTTATTGTTTGCATAAAGTTAACTTAGGAGAAGACACCAGAAAAAGACAGCAATTAAAAGCAGACTACGGTGTGCATTTTTAAGTAAAGCAAAATAAAGTGCTTATAATAGCACACTATCCAATCCTCAGAACTGTTCAAAGTGCTTCCCTCTGGATGACCAGGTCCTGGTCAACCACACACCATCTTGACTTGTCTGAGAAGCATTCAGCCATTCTCTAGTTAATACGCAAACACTATTTGTATACAAATATCCACCACTGTCTACAGCTAGGTAGCCAGATATTCATACAACTGGAGTAACACTGAATGAATTGGTTTGACATTTCAAACTGAGGTTTGGCTAAGAGACCCAAGCCATTGTTCCACAGCACTCGACAGACAGATAAATTCTACAGCAACATCTTCAAAGAACAACATTACAACAGGTTCCCACCAAAGGTACCCTACCAAGTGCTCACGTGATTTCGGTGTGGAATGTACCATGCAACAACGCCAAGGATAATCCCATACAGGACGCCAGCAACAGCCTCCAGGGGGCCTTTGATGATTGTCACGGCCAAGTTCCCTGGAACCATCAAATAAAAAAGTCTACACTCCTTAATTTGCAATAAGCCTCTAAATTTATTGTATTCCCATTTGTTGTTCCAATTTCCGAGAGAAATTACAAAGAAATTAATATAACATCTCCAAACAACAAGAATACAGCATTTTTGTGCACATAAGAATATAAAATCTTCACTTGACAATAGAAACCTTTCATTATTTCTAATCTACTCACATTAAACGCTGCCATATTAAATCAAACAAACTAAATCAACAGACATTTTAAATGTTTATTCAATTTCAGCATCTGTGGTTTCTTCATTGGTTTCTTTAATGAAACTTTCTGAGACCTCAGAATTGACTCACCTTCAGAGAACGTAATACCCAACATAACGCCAAAGCCACTGATAGCAAGGACATCATCAATACTGGAGGCTGCGATCACCAGCGTAGGTATGCCCTTGTCGATGCCATAGCCTCTCTCAGACAGAGACAGAAGACAAGGTACAACAACGGCTGGTGAGACAGCCGCAATCACAAACCTGAAACATGAGCCAGATCATTCTATGAAGGACTGGTTATTGAAATCATGGTACACATAGCTGAATGACAGTTATCTGTGATGAGAGAGAACATAGTTCATAACATTGAATTTGCTAAAATCATTTGGGGGGTGAACAAAATGCAATGTGGCACCGCTGTGTTGTTCAGTGCATTGTGATTGTCCTTGATGACAATGGCCGGCAGAGTGGTGCACATGATCATATGTAACCAATGGCTTTTCTGGCCATTATTTGTGATACTTTGACACTGTTTCAGGCAATGTGTAGGACTTGTATGTGATTAAATTCACAAAGGTTTCATTATTTATATATATATATATATATATATATATATATTTATGTTATATATATATACTAAATATATATATATATATTTATATATATGTATATATATATGTGTGTGTATGTATATATACTAAAAAAAATGTGCTAAGATAAGAGACTAATGTAAAAAGAAGAATTTGTTGCATTCTACTTATATCAAATTACCAACTTTTGTGGAATTGTTGTGACGATTTTAACTTAACACTGTTTGTTATTTCGTACTTCAGTATTTTCACACAGCTATTAGCAATCATTAACAGTTAGAAATGTGACATACCAAACTATTGCAATATTCTGACATATAAATCTTCAGTAGTCTGCCAGTGTTGATGCACTCAGATACAGGAAGTAAATAATGTGACTCAGGACCTACCTACATGTTATTGTGAAACAACCATGTTCACAAATTTCAGTACTACGAGGTAGACATGTCAGCGTCACTTTCTTATTCTGATTACAACAGTGTAAACATCTCAGCGCTGTGTTGTTGAGCTCAAAGTAAGTGCAAATACCCCAGTGTTTGTCAACGTAGATTTTCTTTCATGAGTCACACGACAATGTCTACATCGGTGGTAATTATATACCACATGTCTATACCACAGCGAACATGTCAAACTGATACTCCAGGACACAGTTCAGGGCTAACAATACAGCTAAATGTCTACATAAACCAACAAAGTCAAACTACGGAGTACGTATGCACACAAAAAGTGACCAAGTAGGAATAATAGGCCATAGTTTCCACTGGAGTTCACGCACTTCTTTGGCAATGTTCATGCATTAACCAGTTATGGTTGTTCTGTGGCCTTCATACAATTACAGTATTCACTTGTAATAATGAATTAATTCCTCGATTGTGTTCATGCATTCATTTTGTGTGTTTCTGTAACAGGTTTATTCTATCACAGTTCTGGTTCTTTTGTTTTCAATATGTAGAGTCTGAACAATTGTTAGTAATACCTGCAGTTTGTGTATTTGTTCAAACATTTGTTTGGATGGTTTGAAGGTATTGATTTTGATGGTACAGTACATAGACAGTAACTTGCCACTGCCAATTATCAGGTAAACTATTAGCATTCAACACACAACTAAAGAATGACAGAGATCTTCACATTAACATCCTCAGAATCGTCCAACCAGGATTACTTGCCCAAGTCCAACCAGAAGACATGTCCACCATCATTCAAAGGAAATACTGGAAGTGGCTTGGACATGTCCTTCGCAAGGATGCAGATGCCATCACAAAACAACTGTCTGGGGGAGGCCAGGAGGGAGATGGAAACATGGAAGCCCAAAGACAACCAGGAGGAGACCTGTGGAGGCCAGGAGGGAGATGGAAACATGGAAGCCCAAAGACAACCAGGAGGAGGCCTGTGGAGGCCAGGAGGGAGATGGAAACATGGAAGCCCAAAGACAACCAGGAGGAGGCCTGTGGAGGCCAGGAGGGAGATGGAAACATGGAAGCCCAAAGACAACCAGGATGACACCTGTGGAGGCCAGGAGGGAGATGGAAACAAGGAAGCTCAAAGACAACCAGGAAGAGACCTGTGGAGGCCAGGAGGGAGATGGAAACAAGGAAGCTCAAAGACAACCAGGATGACACCTGTGGAGGCCAGGAGGGAGATGGAAACATGGAAGCCCAAAGACAACCAGGAGGAGGCCTGTGGAGGCCAGGAGGGAGATGGAAACATGGAAGCCCAAAGACAACCAGGATGACACCTGTGGAGGCCAGGAGGGAGATGGAAACATGGAAGCCCAAAGACAACCAGGAGGAGGCCTGTGGAGGCCAGGAGGGAGATGGAAACATGGAAGCCCAAAGACAACCAGGAGGAGGCCTGTGGAGGCCAGGAGGGAGATGGAAACATGGAAGCCCAAAGACAACCAGGAGGAGGCCTGTGGAGGCCAGGAGGGAGATGGAAACATGGAAGCCCAAAGACAACCAGGAGGAGGCCTGTGGAGGCCAGGAGGGCGATGGAAACATGGAAGCCCAAAGACAACCAGGAGGAGCCCTGTGGAGGCAGAGCTGAAAGAAATTAACCTCAGCTGGGCTCCACACAGGGATTGGCTGGAGACAGGCAGAGGTGGAGGAATTTTGTCACTGCCCTCCCTAAATGCCAGAAGGCAAAACAGGCTCATTACATATATGAGAACACTTTCAGGTATTTTGACAGCTATAAATTGGGTTACGATAAATGCAACCTCTTTGTTGAGTGATAAGAACCTCCACGGTTGACTGCATTCAGCACACTTGGACACATCACCAGAAACATAACATATTCTTCTGAAATGCCTGCCTCAACTATCACACACAAGTCCACCTTTATGTACACAATAATGAATGGCCTTGTGGACCACAAACCAACAGAGGCCACACTGAAGACAACCGACTCCTCCAGAGGACAGCCCAAGTTATTATTCATGCCCCAGAGCAGGGCAGACACCTACCACCCCTCCTTTCCCTCGGCTGTCTGTGTGTGTGGAACAGGATTAAACCTTCAGAGCAGCAGTTGAGGGCCAGGTGAAAAACACCAACATTTACTCACCCCACCCTCTTCAGAAACGGTTTTATCCATCTTTGAAATGGCCGTGCAATTGTTTTATCACACCATATAACCTGTCTTTTATTCTCTCGAGGTCACCATGCTATTGTGAAGATGGAGGAGTTGATGATGAAAATAAAGGAGGTGAAGAAGATGAAAGATGAAGATAATTAAAAGGTGAAGAAGAAAATTAAAAGTGAAGAAGATATTAAAGACGATGAAGAATATTAAGAAGATGAAAAACCTGAAGAAGATACTAAAGAAAATGAAGAAGATTAGTTGACCTCTCACCCTAGCATGATCCCCCATGTCCAGGGCATGTCCAGCAGCAGGTGTGAACTGACTGCACAACAGGCCGCCTCGACCAGACAGGGCGAGAATGCCAGTCGTATCACCCCAAAGGAGAGTTTCTTGAGGGCGATGGGATCCAGCCCAAGCCCTGCCCGGCTGAGAATA
The DNA here is from genome assembly GCA_025642075.2 of Ridgeia piscesae. Taxonomy (NCBI): domain Eukaryota; kingdom Metazoa; phylum Annelida; class Polychaeta; order Sabellida; family Siboglinidae; genus Ridgeia; species Ridgeia piscesae. The sequence continues at coordinate 155,556 of JAODUO010000455.1, forward strand.
ATCACCAGGGCTATGTTCCTGTGAAAGAAGATAAACGTGTCACATCAAATTGCATTTATTCTTTCCTTTCTATAAAATGCAGGAATCACCTTGATAACAGTTTATTGTTTTTGTGTGTTTTATCCTGTAGGTTTTATACATGTTTTATTAACAGTTAATTTTGAACATAACCAATCAGATTAAAATTTAAACCTATCAGATTTAAATACTGACCTAAGTGCAGATGACCAGTGTGGCTCAATGTCCTTTGCCACGTTGATGACCGGCACATTGCGCAGGGCGACCCCCATACATAACATTCCTGCACGGGAACAAACATAACATGTAAGGTCTTCAAATACAATAGTATAAATTATTAGGTTTCGTATGAAAAAATGAAACATCATCAAAATTGACATGTTAGCTGCAACTGTTTTACATTAAGAATAGGACACTAGTTAGCAACAATCAAATTTTCTAACTTTATCTGTTTATGCCTGGTCATATTAAAAGGATTCCTTCTAACCTTATATTTAAATACATTTGAGATGCATGATATCAAAACATGATAATTTCCCATTCCTGTTTACGTTCTCAGAGTTTCTCTGCAACTTGTGTTTTGACAGATTGTAATGATGTGTAACTTGGGTGTCATCTGCACAACAAGCCGATGCATAACTGTGTTTTATGCAAATCAATGAGCTTGCTGCCACGTCGGTTATTAATTATGTCATATATGACTATGTAGCCTAATTATAAAGAATATTCATGCATGTGCAGTGAACCATGAAATGTCCGTTGTGAACTTGTCAGATAAAAATTAAGTCTGCCCAACTGAACCAAAGATTCATCACCATGCCTTAAATATGAAATCTCTGCATGTGTGAAGTTATTTATTCTATATTTTGTCAGGGTTATAAATGATTAATAAAACATGTATGAAATAAAATGTAGGCACAGAATTAATAGATCTAATGAAAAAAATTGCACGTTGCAAGTTTAAACTTCTCAAAGACTCACTATAAGTTGTAAAAATACACAGACCAATACATCAAATTGTGTGTCTAGGAGGTGACTTGATCAGCACCACATATGTGAGAATAACGTTACTACAAAGTGCAGATCTGTAAAGTGTAGTGATGGGTTTACTACAGTCAAACTGCACCCACTGAGGCTCACCAAAACAGGTGAAACTTGTACCAACACCAGAACTACTCTCTCTGCAATGGTGGCTCAAGTAATCGGAAGATGTTTGACGAGTTCAAGATATTTTATACCACAACTTCAACTTCAGTATCACTTTCAACTCGTTGGCATCTAAGATAGAAAATGCTGTTTATAATATTTTTAAAGCTTATGAAAAAATACAACTTCAGTCATGATAGGTTTTGAATTTTTAAGCTTACAAAAATCCTCCAATTGTACCCAATTCAGTTGTGATAGGAGGTCCATGCAAATGATCTACGGGGTACAGGCATGCAAGCACATTCGTAATGTCTATGTTGGCATGTGTCCCCTATCCACTCGGGATCCCCCTATGACTTATATATACTTACCCAAGAGAGGGGGCAAATGTACTTTCTCTACAATCTCCCCTGCGATCACACAGAGCACTAGCAGGGTGATAAGAGCAAAATAATTGCCACCAGGTAGCGCCTCATGTTCGAGCACGGCCCATAACGTAAACCAAACATACGCAACGACAAATACGAGCGTTATAGTCCTGGCGACATGCCCGTGTGGCGGACACAGAAATGCAAATCTCAACCTCTCAGCAAATGACGCATTTGCCGATAATGGATTTTGTTTCGTTGAGAAATGTTTTAGGCAGCCTGTCCTGCATGTGGCACAGCATCGATGTGAGGATACTGTGGCTATGTCATCACCATGTGACATGTCAGGGGACACATGTTTTGGATCGACTGATATGACATTTTGGACATTATTGTCACCACCGGATCTGTCATCGTTGATGGTATGGCTGTTCGGTTTGTTGTCGTTGCTCTCGTCAAAGGCAGCGTTTTCTGCACATTGGTCGTTGGCGTTCTCTTTGTCAACAGGACCATTTTCTACACTCGATGACATTATCAAACAACCTGCAGAAGATTTACTTCAGATCCTGTGAACTTGCCAGGAAGTCTTAGCGCATGTTTCTTCCACCTGAAAACATAGACAATATAAGACTGAAGACCTGTCATTAATGTACTAAGTTTTGAGCACTGTAAGTGTATTTTATCCCAGGACACAGATGCTATAAACATGTCATTTACTTCCTTTACCCACTGGCCTTCAATGTTGTCAAGTTATGTAGAGTTTTTGTTGAATAAATTAAGTGGTCAGTCATTCCATAAAAGGCACCACTGTTTAGTTCCGCATGAGTGGTTATACATAATAACTTAAAGCTGAATTTTTTTTACTTGTTCCCAGACTGTGGAGGACATTAATGAATAAAACACATCCTCGCAAGCCAGGGGTCATAGCACCGCCCTACAGTACCCCTGGCTGATTGTCTCCGCAAACCATGGAACTGAGCAGAGTGGAACCTTAAAATAATAGCAGCTGACTTTGCCTGTTGCTACTGTGTCAGCCGTGGGAACAGTGTATATACCCAATTAGAAGGTGGATACACGACGGTGGGAATTTTTAAACATTGCATAAAAATCTGCAAAAACTCCATTAGTCGCCTGAAATAATAGCTTCTGCACACGGATCCCCTAAGAATAAGAACCTTTCCACCTAATCCACGGGCTGAGTGCTACTTACACCAGCTTTAAAATCACATCAAAAGCCTCACAGGCATGTTGCCATGCTGTGAAGCCTTTGAAAAATCAGGGATTACAGGCAATTAGACTTTGCTGGCAATTAGACCTACTCTGTTCATAGAGTGTTACTATTTACTATAAGAAGTACAATTGCATATAGGCACTTTCATGGCACCTTCTCTAGGATGTAGTTCACTCACCTTGTGTGGCCACCAAACTAGGTGAAGAAACTTATAATGGGCAACAGATAATTCCAAAAATTGGAGAGGCAGAAAAGTAGGACGGTGGGACTCATAATAATATTTATTTATAAAGTGCAATTTCCAATAAAATGAATGAGAGAGAATGAGTGAGTGAGTGAGTGAGAGTGAGTGAGAGAGTGAGAGAGAAAGAGTGAGTGATAGAGAGAGTGAGAGAAAGAGTGAGTGAGAGAGATAGACAGAGGGAGAAAGAGAGTGAGTGGGTGGGTGAGTGAGTGAGTGAGAATGAGAGAGAGTGAGTAAGAGAGAGTGAATGAGAGAGAGTGAGAGAGTGACATAGTGAGTGAGTGAGTGAGTGAGTGAGAGAGAGAGTGAGAGAGAGAGCAACGTTGTATTCATGGACAAAGCAGTATGTCAGGACTCGGGAGATAACTCAGAAAATATGGAAAACACTGGGAAAGAAGAATTCGGGAGTCGAGAGAGTCGACTGGCAAAGAATGAAGGACTGACAAAGGAGGCAGGTGATGAAGGAAGGCATTGAAGAATTGGCTAAAGTGGGTTGGATATGTGGAGCAAACTGGAAAAGAATAGTTGGAGAAGAAAGCAGATGTCCAGACATGGAGGATGACCTTGACCTAGACATTGGGAGGACTGCAATTTGGATGGGTTGGGAGAGGGTGGAGAACTAGACTGAAAGACAGAAGTGGGAGGGGCGTTGTTTAGTGGAGACAACAGTGCAAGAATAGTGAGAGGGAAGAAAGAGAAATGAAAACATATAAATATAACTGAAATTGTCAAACGAATCCAAGAATCAACTAGCTCTCAATAGCTCAACTTTGTAAATATGGCAAGGAAACATTGACAATACAATTTATGCCACACTGGTTACTGTGGTCTGGAAGTGATTGAAAACTGTTGACTGGATTATTCTCATTCAATTTCAACAGCACCATTTAACAAAGTCACTGCTATGTCTGTTTTGGTTCTGAAACCAGTGTGAAAATACAGCTGAAGTGTCCATAATGTAACACTCATTCATAGAACTTAATCACCCCCAAATTACCCAACTGTGTTCTGCCATTGACTTCCCTTTCAACACATAGTAATTGCAATTACTGATAATACAACACTTCAATATTTACCCTGTTCACTCCACTGATTTTACCTGGAAACTTGTGTTTTAATGGCAAATGATATTTTACAGAACAGTCCATGCCATTTTAATTGATTTCATGTCATTCAGTGTATGTTCTCATAAAAATTCACATTTATACATTTAAGAACAGGACTCGTCATTAACACTTGTCTGGTTTTCTCAGTTTTCTGGGACAAGTTACAGTTGTTGGACAAGTGCATTGTTCAGGATATTTGTTCAACAGGACAGGGTAATTAATGGACAATATATATTGTCTAATACAGTAACAAAGTTGAAATATTGTATCCTTGGCATATAAAATTTTGCTGGACGCTACCCTCAGTATCTTACAGTTGAATCTTGCACACATGTGTCACCACACACTGCATTCGCTTCATTGTGAAGACTAATGCCAACAGTCATGAGATGGCGCCAGTAGTATTTTTACCTCACTTAATCATTAGGTAGTACAAATGATGCTGAGTAAAAAAAAATACTTACAAATTAGATTCTGTTTTATATAATTCTTCACTGTTTATTCTATTCATTAGCACATCTGATATACATCTTGTGCTGTTTGAAAATGTTAACATTTCATGCTACTTTGGAACACAGACAATTTTAACAATCTGTCAATATAAAACACAGATCGTGATTGCAGATGTAAAATCACCGTGATTAATATGGTTATGGACATTGCATTTATAGCTTAGCGGTGTGAACGTTGTGGCAATATCCTCTGTGTTTTATCTTTAACACATATTTTGGTGGAACAAGTCTATTTCTGTTTGAAGTAAGGACAAATATCAACTAAAAATGTCTGTGTAATTTTAGGGATATGATATAAACATTTCAACTATTACTGCCATTATTCAAAATGTCATTATTCTAGGGTAGTGTATCTGAATAATGTCTCATTAGTTATAGTCTTCCCACCAAGAAAGCAGGATGTTTGCCTATCACTGGACAGTGGGGATCCTGATGGCTAAAACATATTTTTGGATCCTACAATGTTACTAAACTGCAGTGATTTGAAGCAAGCAAAGCCAGATTGGCTATTACAGCCAATATTTAAATGGTACAGTGTACTATGAGCCACAATTTAAAAACATCAGAACTTTCTACTTGTTTGGTTATTTTCAGATAACTTTAAACAGTGATATATACATTACATGAGTACATACTACATAAACACAATAGTCTACAACTACACATTTGCCTGTTTGTGGAATGATAGCATCTGATGCCTAGTGGTGGCATTCTAATAATGCTTCTATTTAAATACTGATTCTGAAGTAGGTGCTCTCAAATTGTACAGAGTTTTAAGTGGTTGGCAGTTCGCATCAGAGGAAACATACAAAAAGTGTAGCTCTACTAAGTTAGGATACACCGGCGAAATTAGTTCGTTTACTTTCATAACCAGTGACAGGCCTATGGCTATGTATTCCTAAGGCTAAGCCACAGCCCGCGGCACTTGTACTACTACTTGATTAATTAGCATAGTCCATAAATCTGGAATGCACCGCTTGTAGGTGTAGCACAGCACTAGCTAGTGACTGTGTAGGCGTAGTCGTCGCGGTAGGCGCCGTACACCGATAGAGTACCTCGTGGGCGATAATAAGATATTTTGTTAAATAACTGCGCATTTACACAAGAGTAAATTTCGTATTACAGATAATGCTGTTCCAACTACGCTCACAATTAAATGTACTCGATTGGGCATAATAAATGGATTACCTCTTAATAAGATTACATTAACTTGTTTCATTTAAGCAAAGGTCACTAGATTTCTGACACATTATGACGTCATCGTTTTGCGAGTTCTAGTTTATTTTGGTGTATCATGTGACTTTGTTGTCACTGACGACCAATTGTTCATCCGGGCACCTTGGCAGCCTTCCTAAATTCCTGTGTGGACAATTGACGTCCATTTTATAGCAAGTAGGGATCTCAACAAATCGGGGATCCCTAACCTCTGTGATCGGTCATAATATATTTATCACTACGACTGTAGATCTTTAAAATTCGTGGAACAAGATGACATTAGTCATAACGGATCTGGACTAGGATATAAACGTCAGCATGTGAGTGAAACCTGACAATGTCGCTGTCAGGTTTGTGGTCCCACGCTCAACTAAAACAGTGTCGGGATGACTTCGTGAGCTCGCTACGGAATAGTTGATGGGTTTGTTTAGAAGAAACGGATTTCTGTTCGAGCGGGTGATTAAGATGATGGAACTGTATATAGAAACCCTGACTGGTACAGCGTTCGAATTGCGGGTTTCGCCTTACGAGACCGTTCAGGACGTGAAGGCGAGAATTCAGAAACTCGAAGGTAAGAGTTACGTCAGCTGTCAATGTCATGATTCACAACGCACTCGTTTGTACCTTTGTGTTGAAACTGTTTGTGTGCCCAGTTCTGAACGTTTATATGTGAGACCACGCGTTGTCATTTCATAATAGTGTTGTAATACGTCTCACAGTGTCCTGTAATTTTGTTAAATAAATTCAAGATTCACATTATGAGTACTGAACGTGTTACATGACCATTCAATTTACAAAACGTCGCTTGACACAGTGACACCAGTAGACCGTGTCGCAGATAGGGTGTATTCGTATCACAGTGGTCATGCCATGGGCAGTTTCTATATATTGATCAACGACAAGGTTTGGTGATTGTACTGTCCATACTCCTTGAACACAGCCCAATTCTGACATAAACAATCTTGTTGACAAGGCTGTTAATGTTAGTGCCATCTGTGTTCGTTGTGATACTCAATAATGATGGATCCCATCATGTAAATGACCATGTCAGTGCACTAATCTATTAATTGACACATTGACAAAGTACTCAAAACAAAAACATACAATGTGTGTGTGTGTGTGTGTGTGTGTGTGTGTGTGTGTGTGTGTGTGTGTGTGTGTGTTCTGTATATCAGTGTGTATTAGTTAGTGACTTAGTGACATGTGTATATATTATACATGTATATGATATATCCTGTTCCATCAGTAAAACATGGTGGATGTATATCACAGTGACAGTGAAGCCCATCATACAAACTCATTGGAGATAAGAATAATACAGTTACTGTCACAGTTTGTAAATTGTTGCCATTAATCTCGGCAGAAAAACAGAAGAAACTTATTTAACAGTTGATGTCAACTGTCATTACCAGTTATGTCTTGCAACTTTTGCCAAAAGTCACAAATTTGTAACTTTTCTTCTAAAGCTCAGATGTCATAGTCATTGAGCATGAAACTCAATAAGTATTTTTTTGGAAGTATTAAAGATCCCAGTCTCCCAGACTCCCAGTTTCATGACACCACATGAACACGTTTGTTTCTCACCACATACTGTATCAGTTGATAGTTATCATAGATCCAACCATGAACAAACCCCACAGTCTGGTGATGTAAGAGTAATTATGCATGACCTTTAGTAGTTACATAGTTTCTGTTTAGAAAATGTACCTGTTTTTGTCTTGGGTTATATAAGGGGCTATATTGGTACAGAGCACAGACAGTCCTGTAATCTACATGCCCATTTAGTGGTTCGCATTGTTCACTAAATGCTATAGATAGCTGTGAGTACCTGCACCATGAAAACGTTTCCTTTATGTCAGTGCTTTATATAAGTATGTATATAACACTTCCCATTCTTGATGCCAATGTTAATGCCTATTACTTTGGTGCATATGCAATGCAGTCTACAAAGTGGTTATTTGTGATTGATTAACATTGATCCTCTTATCGTTTTCTGTGAATTCTATCTGTCGATTAAAATGAGTAATTTAATAGATAGGTCAGAACACAGTACTGGTACACATAGTCCATGTTACATAAGTTCTGCCTTGGTCACCACCACAGTTTTACACATTAAACCTATTCTGCTGGAGTTTATCTTGAAAGCCGTAGTATTTATCTATATAAAGCTCTTGAGTTATGTGAGCTTCTTTTCGGTTACAAGCTACCTCTGGTAGAAACCATGTACTTATAAAGCTTATTTTGAAACTGGCTAATTTGTTTGTACCAGTTGAACATGTTTTATCTAGTAGAGGCATTTCAAACTGTGAACATTTGTACAAGCATAACAAAGTGACTAAATGCCCTTTGGCAGGTAATGTATCTTAACATTCAGTATATACCGGTATATATGTAGTCTTACGTAATAGTTTATACATGGGGCAAACAGCCATGTCATATTTGTACATATATTTCAATAAAAAGTTAAGATCAGGCATGTTTCTTAACATGACTTACTCTATTGCAGTTAGCAATTTACTGAAGACAAAGGTTGACTTGCCACACATGTCTTGTCAGATTTTAAAAGCTCTTTTTAGGCCACAAACTCTAGCTGTGTGCAGTGTGCTTATTTAGTAGGAGTTGGGACCCAAGAGGTTATTGCTTGCAAACAACTAAACATGTCATCAACAACGACTCACCAGAAAGCAAGACATTTATAACAGGTCTGCCCTGGCCAAGGGGTGTTCTGTATTTTGTTATACTTCGAGCAGACCCAAGGCTTAGATATGCAGCTGTAATAGTATAGCCTTTTATGTGTTACAATCTCCCTCTTGTGTTAAGAACTGAGAGCTTTGCGGGTCGAATTGCAATGCTACTGAAACAGTATGTCAATGTATTCAATTGTTGTTAGATAACATGGCATTGACTGTCTCATTAAAAAATCTGTAGATCTCAATTGATTCATTAATTGATGTTCAACTTGGATTTTATAGTTTTTGAATCAATTAGAGACAGTTACATGAAGTTTGACACAGCAGTCTGTTGTTGTCACTCTGGAATCTGGTGCTTTGTCTCAGTTGCTTGTTGATTGTTTTGATCGTCGGGTTGAGGACGCTCATCCATTCTCAGTAGTCAGGACAGTGATTTACCAGTCTTGTTTTTATAACTAGGCTTGATTAATAGTATGGCGTCACTTAGGATGCAGGCCAGTGTGTCTGGTTAGTATGGCATCATTTTAGGATGCAGGCCAGTGGATGTCAGAAATGGAGGCCAAATGTACAAGCATGATTTGTTTTCTATGGCGCAATACATTATTTTAACAAAACATTTCCAAAATTAAACGGGTGCCATGGCCCAATGTCTGTTTAAATATGCCACAGGACTTGGTCTGGTTAACTTGTGTTAGTTAGTATATGATGCAGGCTAGTTGGGTTGGATGCAGGCCAAGGATGCAGATCTGATTGACGGAGAAATGGAAAAGTAGCTATAATGGGACTAGTTCAACTGTCAAATTTAATTAGTAGCTATAACGGGAATAAAAAGAAGCTAGCTATAACGGGAAGGCACCCAATACATTGCACCAGGCTGATTAGCCTGGTGTAACATAGAGATGCAGATATACTGGTCTGGACAGCCTTGTGTCACTTTCAGAAGCAGGCTAGTAGGTCTGGGTTTTTCAGTAAAATAGAACAAATGCAACTCAAGGTTGTGCCAGCTTGTCCTGTTGGGCCTGTGACTGTTGACACTTGACAAGTTGACAGTAATGTCTTGTCACTCACACACACGGCTTGCCTTGATTCTGACTGATTATATGCAAGTCTGAACTTTTTATTGTGTTTGCTGAATATAAAACAGTGTTGACCTGTGTTAGAACAACGTTTTCTATGCACGTCAATATTGATGTTTACAAGCAATTCAGACTATCTTGGCAGGTGGTTGCATCCATCACTCCAGTCTTGTAAACACACGGACTAGAAAGTAACTAACCAACCCCAATATTTGTACCGGTACGCCCAATAGCATAGCAACTCTTAAATACTCAAGATTAAAATTTGTATGCATCATATTAATGGCAACATCCATAAATATGTGTCTTTTGCATCTAAATCTAATCGGCGTTATTGCCATTATGTAGTCAATATTTTCTCTGGAGTGATTACTTAGCATAGATGAAGTGTAAGAATTAAAATAACACAGATTTTTCCATTTTGACTAAATTAGTCAAAACGTGCTGATCTCAAACTAAAATACCAGAGGTAGTCCATTTAATTATTTACCCCTGAGGAAAGTTGCCATTGGGACAGTGGATTAAAATGCTTGTATGGGTAGTTTTCAAATGATGAAATGTTAATGCTAGTATCAGCTTATATTTGTCAGATTATGTTGTTAATTGCTGACCAGTGTATCTGAGTCCAGTGTATCCATCTTTATATGGACTTCTTGAAGCAATATCAGTGCCAAGTTAATCATCACCTATACTTAATTTTTTCCATAATATTGCACTGTTAAGCCTTGCACGAAAATCTGCTTAATTTTGTTATTTGAGAAAATAGTAAACCAAGCAATAATCTGTTTCTCACTGCAGCGAAAAGAATTATTTATATGTCATTTATTAACTTCTAAATAATGTAAATCATGTCTGAATTTTTGTTTAATCAACTCTAGACACAGTGTCATGATAAACCTTTAGGATGATGTAGTTGTGTTATTGTTATTATTATTAATTTTATTAGTCATTATGAAGTATGTTCATGTGAACTCACATACTCATGGTTAGACTTCTTTATGGGTACTTTGATCAAGTAGTTTTATGAGTCTATGCAGATGGCATGTTTTAATGGGAATTTTTTTTTAATGTTGCTGTTCTGTATTCTCTACCATAACTGATGTTGGGAGAAGTTGCTAATTACTTAACCATTATAAATAATTATAGTTTTATTTATCATGTTATGACACATGTATTTATATTTTATAAAATATGTTAGCTGTGTTGTGATTAGTCCAGTTTATACTCTGTCACCTGCTGTCTGAGTGGGAGTTAAGTGATCACCAGAAACCCAAAAGTGCTGTTTCTGATGACTGCAAGGCATTGTACTGAATATAGGCAAGCTGTGTCTTATTTACAGAGCAACACGAGACGGCTTCTTATCGTACATGCTTGATGTACATGCCTTGTTAAATCTGGTCTCACTCTTAAAGCTTTCAGGAAATATCCTTCAGTTTGAGAGCTGAGCTTACATTTGTGACCTTGGATTCATGACGCTGTCGTCTAATACCTCTGACCGCTGGACACCATCCAAATGTCTGCTTTGTGACCATTTATGGTGATTTAGAAAGTGTTTGTGACAACAGATTCACGTCCTGGTGCATGGACGAAGGTCCGGTGAAATGTAATTAGAACTGTTGTTGAAACAACGTACCCCATTCAGATTCAGAAATATTGTCTTTCGTACCAGAAATTGTGGACTTTATAGTGTGACTTGTGTACACGTTGGTTTGGTTACATTAAATTTGGCAAAGGTGGAGTCTTTCTTTCTTTGTAATATTTATACTGTAGTTGAATTCAAGCTAATTGATTTCAAGCTAATTGATAAGTCGGTGAAGTTACTAATACCGGTAATCTAATTTCTTCTTAAAGTACAGCTTATACTGTGCATTCCCATTTCAGTGCCTTGATCCAGGCTAGGGGTTAAATGACCGTTATGTCATGGACACTGGTAACTAAGAGTAATTGTATTATTATGGATAACTCCTTGTTCCAGTGTTATCTGTTTTAGACATAGTTCGTTCATTTAAGTGTGAATTTTGTGTGAATTCTTGATGACCTGCAGTAAAGTCTAAAGTGCTACAAATATCTCAACAATCTTCAAATTTTGTAAACTTCAGCGTTGAAATACGGCGTTTGTGTCTTATCGTCAGGCTAGTACTTTCTTATTATGAATGCACTATTGTTGTCAATGATCATTATAAATCCTCCAACTAGTGGTATTAAGAATAAGTCATTGGGATGTCTATTGTTGACCTGAATTGCTGCAGGACTGGCCACAAAGGACTATGCCAAACCCATTCATGTGTATTCTAAGACCCTTTATTTCTGTACTCTGAATAACCAATGTTATTAATATATCTCTGATCGAGTGCAGTCGTATGACGTGGTCTTTTAGGGTCACAGTCCAGCACTCACTTCAGTGGACACTCACTGGTGACTGGCCATGTCCAGAGATTCAACCCAGCACCTACAGGGCATTGGCTTACTTATGACGTCATTGTTTTATTAGGAATTATTTTGTTAGGAAGTAGGACATTTTGTCAGCTAATTCCCCATTTTAAGTAATAATTAATGTTATGGTATTTAAATGAAAAAGTATATTATGGAATAACTTGCTAAATTGTTGGTAAGAAAACCATGTTTTTAAAAAATATGAATTGGGCAGTGTTTACTTATTAATACAGTTACTTATTAATGTTAGCTACATACGATAATTTGGCATATTCCTTAACATTTATTATGTATACAACAAACTATACATACATACATAGGTGTTTGTGAGTTTTTTCAAAACACTTCAAGCTATGAGTGACCTGAAAGAAATTTTTAAAGTTATTGATTATGAATCCAAATGATTATTGATTATGAATCCAAATGATAGAAAGTTTATTACAGACAATTGTATCTACACTCCAACGTGGAAGTGACTTGGATGGATCACTGATGTTCTTATGATTCAATGTAGTTTGTAATGTGCTACTGAAATGTGGCATTGAAGTGCCTAGACCCATGCAGAGATCTGTCATTTGGATGGGTTAGACATTGTCACATTGAGGACCTTTAATTTGTGTAGATGCTGCCACTGCAATATCATGCTTCAGGACTAAGGGTTTTGTGCACAATAATATATTGTTGACTGGACATTTTTAGAACTGGTCAACTTTCTGGGCACATAATGTCTGTGTGGTGAAATCTCGCCTGGCAAAAATTAATACCTTCAACCAGATTTAAATTATAGGGGTATTTATTGTTTGTAATTTGTTATTCCATTGTGATGTATTCTTCTGTTGATCTGATGTGTACAATCGTACTATGATGTGGTAAATACTAATTAAGATGGCTGACTTGCAGGTATCCCAATCTCGCAGCAACACCTCATCTGGCAGTCGGTGGAACTCGAGGATGACTTCTGTCTGCGAGACTACAGTATCGGAGATGGCGCCACACTCAAACTAGTGCTCACAATGCGCGGCGGACCAATTAACACTCGCAGAAGTAAGTGTCTGTTACCTGGAATCACCCTCTAAAGCTAGAAATGGTCATTGAAATATTATTAGAAGGAAGTTGCTGGATCAGTTTTACTTCGCCCCACTAGCTGTGTAGCTGTGCTGGTTGGAGGAAAAAATGTTTACCAAGCTTCGACTCGGAATTTTGACTCCCATTGATGTTTCAACCGATGGTGGTCGAAACATCGAAGTGAGCCAAAATTAATTTGTTGTGTAGCAAGGAATCTTGTTTTAATGTATGTCATAAATTTATTTGTTCTGTGTTTGGTGGGTGAATTTCAGTGAAACAATCGAATTGTGAGTTCACTGTATTCCATACCATGCAACAATGATTGAAATTGCATGCACTGATGCACGCACCTGATTAGATTTATGTAAAGTTTGTTTGGCGTACGGTATGCATACTTCGGGAAACCAACCTCTGCATTTATGTGTAATTAAAATCTGTGGTTAGTTTTCCTCTAGGGTTAGTTGAAGGATACGGTACACTGCAACTTGCTGGGACAATCTCAATTTTCTTCTTTGCATGACATCTGCTACACAAACCTTTCTGATGTGCCGTTCTAATTTCAACAAGTTTGTGTTATTCTTTTGTCATAAACAATTTCGTTTGCGACCAAATTACTAAATTGAGTGATGTGTGTAGTTGAGTGGCTGAAGCGAGTGTTGCCGTGTGTAGACAGTGTAGTTAATGATCGAAGCACGTTGTATGTACATGTGTTGTGTTTTGTTGTGTAGTCCCAGTGGAGGACCAGACCCTGCGTGACATGGCTGAGTACATCAGTGAGGCCAACAGGGATGACTTCCTGGACAAGCGTCACGGCAGCAACAAGCCCGTCACAGTGATCGTCTACCAGAACGGTGACCAGCTCAACTTCTTCAGAATCGTCGACCATGACTCCAACTCACCATCAGAATCACTCAGGTGAGTCCCCCCCCACTGGTTCCAAACACTGTTTGTTGTAGCTATGGTCGCAATATTTTAATTAATCAAACGGTATCGATATATTTTTTAAATCTGGTTAATTTTTGATGAATGAACAAAGTTATTTATACAAGAGTTTCACAAAAAATGTTATGTGCTGAATTTCTAGCATTCATGTTTGATCTTTATCAAATGAAAAATTTAAGCTCTTCAAAAATGCGCGAAGGTGTATCAATTTGACGGTTAAATGTGGCCCAGACCTCTCTGATGCACATTAGCATACATTATCCTAGCACTGCAAGCAGTCGCCATCAGTTTTTAGTAAGTATCCCAATACTTATACCATAACTGGTGTATCGTGATATGTATCACAAGGTTAGAGTATCCATGTTGTAGCCATCTTTAGTTTTGCTGTAGTTCTGACTGGTGTGGCACTGTGCTGTAGCTCTGTCACGTCAGATTACAACCAACTGTGTCTGCTATGTTATGGTGTTACCTGGAATCACCTCTCTAGCCACGGATGGTAATAGCACCAGTTGTACGTTGTCCCACTTAGGTATAATTGTGGTTGGAAGTGTGGGAGATGACCAACTTCAAAGCTGCCTTGGCTAGGGGGTGACTGTCCGCAACAAATGTACTACTGAGACGTCGCCTGATTATTTTAACCATGTAATCGTTGAGGTTGTGTATAGCTTGGGAATGTCAGGGAACGTGACTAAATGCTCTGTAGATTTCACCTCTGGAGCTGCAAGTCTCCAACCCACTCCAAGATCCTTATCATTTCTGTCTGGGGTCGTAAGGTACACAATATCTGCAGTTTACCACAGGGAGGCTGTGCTCCAGTCTGGCCTCTGTAGGGGTTGTGTACTGGTGGCCAGACTTACACTCGGTGTCCCTTTTACTTGGAGGAGTTATCTGGCATTGACAGATGAAAGCAGGTGCTACAAACTAACATCACACGGTAAACATGTCACACAGACTTGTCTTGCTGCAGTAGTTACCTGGACGACTGTTCTTTTTGCAAGAACACTGCATTTCCTTGTCACAGTTTTGATTCATAGAAAACCTAGTTTTATAATCTCTTAGATTTATAGGTGCATGAATATGCTATATGATTGTACCTGTAGTCATGTATGTAGTGCCTTCTTGCACACATAAAATGTCACATATAATATTGAACTCAAAATGGATCACTTGATTTGGGACAATTTTTGAATCGCCTAACCTGGATAGTTTCCTCTTTTCGAAGTGGAGAGTGGCGGTCACGCAGCAGTCACTGATCGAAGAGATGGCAGTTTTATTTCACCTGCTGTCATTTCAAACAATTTAATTCACCTTACATTACCTGTAACATACTAAAGCCGGTGGTCCCTTCTACCTGGTGTCTAGGCCAGGAGAACTAAAAGATCCCACATGGGGTAAATGTGTAACCAGTCATGGTCTCACAAAGCAGTGGTGTCTCTCTAATCCACTGAAAGGTCTCAGAGATTTGTGATAGATGCCAAGCAGGCAGTGTACATGTCTACATACATTACATTATCATTGAACCGACTGGGTCCTGTATGAGTGTACACACATACATTACATTATCATTGAACCGACTGGGTCCTGTATGAGTGTACTCACATACATTACATTATCATTGAACCGACTGGATCCTGTATGAGTGTACTCACATACATTACATTATCATTGAACCGACTGGGTCCTGTATGAGTGTACTCACATACATTACATTATCATTGAACCGACTGGGTCCTGTATGAGTGTACACACATACATTACATTATCATTGAACCGACTGGGTCCTGTATGAGTGTACACACATACATTACATTATCATTGAACCGACTGGGTCCTGTATGAGTGTACTCACATACATTACATTATCATTGAACCGACTGGGTCCTGTATGAGTGTACTCACATACATTACATTATCATTGAACCCACTGGATCCTGTATGACTGTACACACATACATTACATTATCATTGAACCGACTGGGTCCTGTATGAGTGTACACACATACATTACATTATCATTGAACCGACTGGGTCCTGTATGAGTGTACACACATACATTACATTATCATTGAACCCACTGGATCCTGTATGAGTGTACACACATACATTACATTATCATTGAACCGACTGGGTCCTGTATGAGTGTACACACATACATTACATTATCATTGAACCGACTGGGTCCTGTATGAGTGTACACACATACATTACATTATCATTGAACCGACTGGGTCCTGTATGAGTGTACACACATACATTACATTATCATTGAACCGACTGGGTCCTGTATGAGTGTACACACATACATTACATTCCTCATTGCCGAGATGGGGTCCTGTTTTTTGAGTGTCTCACATAGCATTACTCTTATTGAAGGTCCAGAGACTGGGTCACTGTATCAGTGTACATGCACATACATTACATTATCATTGAACCGACTGGGTCCTGTATGAGTGTACACACATACATTACATTATCATTGAACCGACTGGGTCCTGTATGAGTGTACACACATACATTACATTATCATTGAACCGACTGGGTCCTGTATGAGTGTACACACATACATTACATTATCATTGAACCGACTGGGTCCTGTATGAGTGTACTCACATACATTACATTATCATTGAACAGACTGGGTCCTGTATGAGTGTACTCACATACATTACATTATCATTGAACCGACTGGGTCCTGTATGAGTGTACTCACATACATTACATTATCATTGAACCGACTGGGTCCTGTATGAGTGTACTCACATACATTACATTATCATTGAACCGACTGGGTCCTGTATGAGTGTACCACATACATTACATTATCATTGAACCGACTGGGTCCTGTATGAGTGTACTCACATACATTACATTATCATTGAACCGACTGGGTCCTGTATGAGTGTACACACATACATTACATTATCATTGAACCGACTGGGTCCTGTATGAGTGTACTCACATACATTACATTATCATTGAACCGACTGGGTCCTGTATGAGTGTACACACATACATTACATTATCATTGAACCGACTGGGTCCTGTATGAGTGTACACACATACATTACATTATCATTGAACCGACTGGGTCCTGTATGAGTGTACTCACATACATTACATTATCATGGAACCGACTGGGTCCTGTATGAGTGTACACACATACATTACATTCCTTTTGCCAGATGATAGGTGTTTTTTGTCGGCTGTATTAACCTTAGATCTGTGTTCACAGTGCGACCTACCTGTTTGAAGAAGATGAGGAGGAAAACGTGGGGTGGAAACAGTTCTACAGGTAAACATTGTTTGTAACTATTAATTGTTAGCTTGTATCTATTATTGGGTGACGAAGAAAAGAAAGTTTGTACTTTGTGACAATTGTACAGATGCAGCTAATTCATATTAAAATGGTTTACAACTTTGTTCCTAAGAAAATTAAACAAATCCATAGTGTTAATGTGTATGGAAAATGCATGCTATAGTGCACATGTGTGACACCTACTATTGTCACTTTCCTTGCCCTGTCGTCCCGTCATGCCCACCCTGGGCTCATTATAAACATTCTGTTGCCAGTGGTCCATACCAGCTCGATGATGACGAAGAAGAGAGTTCAGGATCCTCCGGCAAGGAGAAGGGTCACGAAAACGATAAAACACGCGAGAAAATGAAACTTTTACGATCGAAAATGGACAACATGACCGTCACAAAAAAGGTGATTTTCAGATCAGTTGCTTTGGTAACAACAAAGGCAGGTTACATTTTAGTTTTGTTACTGCTGTTTTTATGTTACAAAAAGTCTATGTAATGTTCAGTATAATTATTAATAACATTAAATTTCTGTAATATATTTTCTTGCTGTTTATAAGTGCTTTACATCATAAAAAATAGTAACTTACTTCACAATAGTTATATCAAAGTCTAAGTCAGTGAGAATAGAACATATAAAATTCCAAACGTTTCCAGTAAAATGTATTTCGCTCAAGTATTTAATCTGTCACACGGAAAACTTGTCTGAAACAGGAAGACCAGAAATATGTAGTTTTTACTTCCTTAAAATAGGGGTGTTTTATTAAGAGTAATTTGGACCGTCGTCCTAATCAGGTGACATTTCGTGCAAGGTGTTGTCAACAAGGTCATTGGTCATTGGTTCTCAGTGCAGATAGTGTTATTTGTGTAGAATCTTGGCCCAAACTGGTGCCAGCAACCGGAATGAAAGAGCCACGGTGTTTATTTGACCACCGAGGTTGTGTTTTCAGTCAACCACAGTGCGTGAGTGATCACACTGGAACCTGACCTAGAAGTCTGCAACTAGGACATGAACATTGAATTGTGTTATTTACTCACTCAATTTGTGGTGTTAGCTTATAGCCAAATTGGGTTTAACATTCGTTATTTCACTTTTGTGTATTTGATGGTCTTTATATGGACAATTTATATTTTTTTGTTTTCGATAATCTTCCTTACTCATTCCTCGTAATTATTTGGAGTCGGTGAAAAGTGGTCAGTTCAGTGTCAGGCTCTTGAGAAAGAAACAAAAGCAGCTGATTTTGATTAATAATCTAAAATGTTAATACAAATAACAGCCGTGGTGGGTCCATGGTAACATCCAATATGAATCGGCAGATGTTGAAAGAGACCTAGCCGTAATTGCATTGATAGACAGGCAGTTTGACAGATATACGATCTTTCATGCTTTGTCTGCCCGCTGATTTATGTATTAATAGGCTGTTAGATCAGATCAGTGCATTGATCATTATGACGTCAAAGTTGACTTGATTAATTTTCTGATAAGCATTGAGATTATAACAAATGCATCAATCCTTGTACGTTGTAGAAGATTAGATGTTACTAATAGCTTGTGTTACCAAAATAAAAACGATTCATATTCATATCAGTAAACACACTATGTGTATCATAATTCAGAGATCACTATGAATAGTCCGGTTGTCTCAAAGAATGCTGTATTATGTTATCAAATTAAATCGCATTAAATGAAGACGGTCCCGTGAATGAAGGTAGTAATTTATAGCAACCTGTCTATGACAGATTCCCTTCAAAGCATAGGTCATCGTTCATAGCCTCTATTGTCCATAGTAATGTGCAGAACATTATTACTTAAACCCAATGGGTTGGTGTGAGACGTGTGAAATACGTCATTTGACCGGACGGCAGCAGAACCCGCTACTGCTGGATCAGCTAAGTTGACAATTTCTTTGAATCGTAAACGTGCCTATGACGAACTATGTTATTCAGAGTGCATGCAAACTTGGGCCGTTCACCAGATTTCAGTACAGTCACACGCTACTAACAGTCAACAAACTGGCCTCCTGCCATCGCCATTCAGCAAGGACTATGCTCAAGATATTGTCAGCTGTTATGGCACCGTTCAGCATAATCCAGCTCATTAGGGCAACAAAGGGCACCTCATGGAAACGTTGCTGTTTGTTTTCCTGCTGATGACATCAATTATCTTGTGCTGTATACCTGTAATACCTGCCACATTGTGTTGAGGCCAACTCAGAGAGCAATGAAAGCCGTCAATTAACCCACAACTCTCATTGTTACTCCTAATGCTTTGTGCCTGAGGGTCGTGCCTCTACTTTGGGCGTAAGCACTTGGTTCTTATGAACGATTACTCTGGTTGACATATTTACCTGTGTACAGTGCAGTGATGTTGACTGTACGTGGTGTCACACAGTTGCTGGGTTTTGTGTAAAATATGGTGCAGTTTGATCACCTTACCAGCATCAGCGGTGTAGGAAGGAAGTGGGACACGTGTCTTTCTGGTGGGACGTTTTAAAGGGAAAGCCCCTGCCTGTCATCTTTGTGTTTATTCCATGTGAACTAGACACATCAACAGGTTCATGTGTCACGTGTCATAACATCATATTCATTCATGGGTGACAACTGTCACATTACATACACCATTATGGCATGTTTTAAAGTAAAGCATGGGGATTTATTCTAGTGCCTATAAACTTTCTGAAGGCTAATTTGTGCAACTGCACTGAACACAAAGTATTCTATATTATAGCTTTATTTATACCACGCCCTTCCAACACTCATTGCTCACATAGTCTTACTCTTTGTGTCTAGCTGACATGTTAATACAAATACAATAGCAACTTCCATGTAGCCACCCTACCCTCATACCAGTAGGACAGCTTCATTCTTATTAGTCCATTATCAGAATCATGACTCTTTCTATTGCCACGTTGTCATTTATACAGCTGAGTGAACTCATAACTATAGTATCTTGTAAATGCCCCAGGTTAAATCAGTGCTTTCCCTGAAGATAAATTCACTACGATAGTAGTTTTTCTGGTGGGGACACATTTCTGCTACAATGATTTTGCCTTCTCCTATTTGTCCATAACTAGGTCAGTCATGTGAGATGTTTATATTTGCCGGATGTGGTATATGTTAGTATAGCGTCATGCGGTGGGGTAACAGTGAATGGAGGTGTGGTTATGGGACTGCCATTCAGTGGGGTGCACCATATTGTGCTGTCATTGTACTGTTCCGGTTCGCTCGGCTGTAGAGATTGGTATCTCAGTTGAAACTGCAATAGTTTACCCGTGTTATCTAACTACCTAAGGTAGTCTGTGGGGACAGTGAGTCCGTGTGACTAGACTTTTGTCAGGTGACTCACTCACTAGGATGTTGGAGTCGTCCACCTGTACATCTGGGTTCACATGGTACAAAGACATCTTTGTGGGTTCATGTAATGTGATGGTTGTACCTAGGTGCATGAACCACATCTCTGTTTTGAGTTAGAGTCACTGCAATACCAGTTCAGTAGTTTGTTCAAGTAATTGTGTAATGGGTAACAATTTGTGACTGCAGGGCAGCTTCATGGGCCATAAAAGCCATTGTCACGGATAATCTAGGCTGTGATGTGGAGATTGTGTAAAGAGAGATTTGGAGGGTTTGGGAGAGGGGTGGAGAATGACAGGAAAAGATAGAAGGGAGTAGAGGGGATTAGGGATGCACCAGTGCAAGATCAATAAGGGGAAGAAAAAAATGTGAACCAGTATATAACAAGAAGAGACCAGTAATGTACTGGTGTACTATAATAAAGCATTTAAGAATTACATAGCTTTATTTGTTTAATTTTTTTTATTATTATTGCCATGCGATGTTTGTGTTGTATAATTGTGTGTCGTTGACTTTAACAAATGTTTCACAAGACTGACATTGTGGTTCATGTTTGCAGCCAAAGAAAAAGAACCTGGCGCCTCGACCCCCGTCGGCGAGTCGCCCACTAAGCAATGGGGGTGGCCACTTGCGCAAGTACACAACCAGCACGGGGCACGTTATCCTCAATCGCAATCCATGTCTACCTCCCGTCTCGTACTCGACAACCGTGCATGAAGACGACGGCGACGCACGTGTCAGTGTGTCATCTCCATCACAGACCAGCCGAACTGTCAGAGCCCCCAGTCACCAGGGGGACGCCACAGCCGGTCTCCTGGCAACTGCTGCCGTTGCTGAGCAGGAATCGGCAATCATGGATTACCGGTCACCGAACGGGGTTGTGCCATCGCAGCCTCTCTCTGGCATCCCGTCTTCTGGCGCGCGTAAACGACTCGAGTCCCTCGACAGTGCCAAACTGAAACAGTCTCCAACATTTCTGTCTAGTGTCACCCGACGCTCGACGAGTCTTGACGCGGTGTCGACGGCAGAGACGGGGTCGCGTCAATCAGGCAAAACCTCCACGATGGCGCACGAGTCAACATCATCGATACCACCCCCAGGAACGCTCGAGTCGATACTGCGACGATCGCGTTTGTCATCGCGGAAGCGGAATTTAATGCCACGGGAAGCCCTGATGCCATCGTCGCCAGGGTTCAGCAAGGAGTTAGAGACATTAAGAACACTAGCGAGTCGTGGCCCATCGACATCAGCAACGTCAAAGGCACTAGAACGTTTACTCGATGATGACTCGGGGCCGTCGGCCGGTCCGAGTCGCAAGGATGCCGTGTATGAGACGCTCAAGGACACGCTAGGGTCGCAGCCATCGACGTCATCAAAGTACGGCGGTGGCCGCAATACCAGCGAGAAAAAGCAGAGTGTGATCTTAGAGAGTCTTGACCCAAGCGAGGTGCAGGCCGTCTCGGGCATGCTCAGTAGCATCGTGCATGGCACGAGCAAGAATAGAGCGAGCTTCAAGTTGCACAGTGCTGGATTACGAGACGGTCACATTCCAACTCCGGAAAACAGGCTGATGGTAAGTGTCATGAGTGTTTGAATATGTAAAAAACTGGCGGGAAAATGTGTGATATGCTTTTCATGGAGTGTTATGTTGTACAAGATAGAATGTTGTGAGTTCATATTTTAGTACATGTGTATTACTTGTCGGAGCATGAATTCTGAGTACGTAGAAGTTCTGGTGAAGATATTGTGGTAAGACTCGTCCATCATTGAAGTGCATCCATAATTTACCTGCACATAGTCATGTGACCCAGTGTACCGGTAGTTGCCCAACCAAATGAGACCCAAATTGTCTATGTAAACCAACCATTAGGCTAGTGATCAATTATAGCACCAGCAACATTGCAGTGCATTTGTCTGTCACCACCTGTATATTAGTACAATAGCTAGCAACATCAGAATATCATTCAGATTAATTTAGTTCATGTTGAGACAATGTGTGTGTAATAAACATTGCATCTTGAATATATGACTGATCACGGGCTTGTGTTAAAGTTGTAAACATTAAAAATGATACACATCGAAAAAAGCATATTTTAATGAACACTATGTCATTCCTTACACAGCCCTTGTGCCTTTGTAGTGACCTGTATGGTGTGAATATATTGTGTATATATTACGCAATGACACTGACCTTTACACATATATCACTTTTACCTTACAATTTTGCAACATTTAAATAATATGTTAATATAGTCAAATTCTTCAATAGTTGTGCTGATGCAGTTGTATTCTTATATAAAACTTGAAAGCCAAATGTGTTGGTTATGAAGTGGATTTCCGTTATCAGGGACCTAAGTAGACTTAAGTGAGGGTGACATATGGTGGTGCCACCTGTTGGAATTGTAAGATTGTAACAAAATATATGAACATAACTTAAAATAAGCCAACAGTTAAGATAATTCATGTTTTTGTAAATGCAATAAATTTAGTTTAAAACCAATCAAATAACAATCAAATTACATTTGTTAATAAAATGTTAATCAGGAAACGGCTTTTGAAAAGTATTAAAGTAATGATAAAAAATGTACACACGTTTGTCATATATCATTGTTCACCTGTGCCTCTTTTTGAAATTGCTGCTATAGCGCCTGTAAAAATGGAGTAATTTAGTTGCTAGAAATGCATTTCACTTATATATATAATTTTAAAAATGGCTAAAATCAAATGCCAAAAAGATGAGGTAGGTTATGTCTTTATATAGACTAACAAGATTATAATCATGTATTTATATTTGTTGGTGAAATTGTATCAGGAAAAGTCAAAATACTTCAGAACCACTCTGTGGGTACATATAACAATGAACTGTTGAATCAAGACTATTAAAAAAACCTGCATAGCAGTGATTTAGGTACTGCATGTAAAAAGTTGCATTAATTGCAGAATTTATTATGGTAGCAATGTACTGGTATGCAAACATGATTGGGTGTATAAAAATGATTATATTGTGATGTCAGAACACTTATTTGCACTTCACTACATTATTGTATACACATATGAATATTTAATTTTATGCATAAATGGTAATTAACCAGGTGTAAAAAAGTAATATTATTTGTGTTTATAAATTCTATTAAAAAGTCAATGTTGTTTCCATAACAAAAATAACACAAAATGGTATAAAAAAAGTAATAAACAAACTACATTGTGAGTGTTACTGTTTACCCTTGTTCCTGATAGGTCTGCAGCTATTTTTGTAACAACAATTGTAATATTTTTAAAAAGTTAAAACTATATCATGTGTCTATAAGAGACAGTATTGCCTTTCATTGTCTTTAGCAAGAAAGTATCATAATTTTATTTTTTATTACCATTTTTATTGCCATTCAGTAGTAGTAGTGTCTGGTTTTCATGCAACTACAATTTGGATATTTTAATTTAGATAATTAGACTGTTAATCTGTCACCAGTTTATTAGTATATACTATTAATTAAAACCAGCACATTTTTCAAAATAAATTACATTTTGTTGTCACATTAGTTCATGCAACAAATTTATCAAACAAATTTAAAGAAGACCTTATTGCATTGTCTTAAAACCGTCCAGCACACCAAGTAAAATTGTTCTTTAATGGGACGTTTTGTGTGTTATAGTCAGCACACCTACAGAAGTTGTCTACTGCCCGGGACGGTCACGTCGTATCACCTTCACATCGTCTTCCACCTGTAAAGCAAAAGAAGAAAACTACAAAACGATGCTATGTGTGTGGGAAAAAGACAGGACTGGCAACTAGTTACCAATGCAGGTATGTACAGTTAAGCAGTATGTTTACTTCTACTCATTAATAGTGGGTGTTGCCAAACTGCATTCGATTTATTTACATCAGATACAGGACTATTGGGACTGTTATGTGTATTAAACTTAACATTTGTTTGTAATTAAAATTAAAAACATGAAATATGATTTCTGTAAAATTGTGTAAACCAATTTATTTTCTGTGTTGAATTCTTTTTCTTGTTAGGCCTGCTAATAGAACCTTCTGTTTATGCATGTAAAAACATGATTTGCTTGATGCTGAATAAATCTTGTCACATTCTAGGTGTGGAAACAATTTCTGTGCCTCACACCGTTATGCGGAGTCACATAACTGTACATTCGACTACAAGACCGAGGGACGCAAGTTGTTAGAACAAAACAACCCAGTCGTGAATGCACCAAAGCTGCCGAAAATCTGACAGTGAACATCGGTGAAGATGTCGTCGCAGCGGCAAAATCGCTGTTTACCTCACCATAACGACTGCTGTTACTGCGATCCACATGGCACAAACGGTTATCGAACAATGAGTGATGTCGATAAAATGTTTGAATTTATGATCTGCAGTTGTTGAACCCTATGCTGTAGTCAAGTGTGTCGCAAGTTGTACCATCTCTACCACCAAATCCCTGCCACCATCCGAAGAAACACGAAGAAAAATTGACATCAACGACATGTCGCACATATTGTAATTAGGTATTATTTGCAAAGCTGGTCACATTGACGTTAATGAAGTCATATGCAGGTCATAGAATAAAATTGACTATAAAAATTGGTTTGGGTATTGTTCAGCCTGTAACTCCTGCTTAAGCAGGTGGCAGAATACAATTGTTGACCGTGACACAGCTCCAGTGTGGTGTCCAGTGCAACAGACACTGACCATGACAGGCCGATTTAAACGTGACATACCTGCGACTTTACTCTCGAGTTCAGTATGGACAGTCGGAGGGAGTTGTGGACATGGTAATCATCTCACTTGCGGCACTTCCCTGTGTAGCTTGAGCCAATGAACTTAGCAAAACCGCTGTTGATTTGTTGTTTGTTTAGCTAACTCAAGTTATTTATTTATTATGTGTGGCTACGTCCAGTGCGCATGATTGACAAAGTACTGCGGAGTATTGGCCCAGGACGCATGCAACAGGCCAATGGACAAAGTTCTCGTGTTTACTGCAAATATTGTTACTACTACAGATAGTGAGTTGTGAATTCACCTTGTAGGCCACCTCGCTGAACTGTTAAATTAACTATTATATACGTATATGATTAATGCTACGTATACTAGAACTTATGTAAGAAAGTTCGCTCACACTGCTGATGTATATTGACTGCGACAACTACTACAACGTACAGTATATAGTTGGTAAATCAGAGCACTTGCTAGGCGACAATAAAGTTAATTCTGTGATGTTGGAAACAAGCACACGGGGACGTTTCTTTGTGATTTTGTGTTAACTTCGCGTAGCTGCAGGGCTGTCTGGGTAAATTGTTTGTCGGTATAGGTTCCCTTTCAGAATCGGTGTAGTAACATCTTGCAGAATTTCAGTTTTACAATTGCCATAGTAAAACCTGCTCCATGTTTATGTCTTTAGTTGATGGACAATTTGTGTTAATATTCACGCATCATTGCCTTTAGAACATGTGTTCTAAAGTTGCTTTTATAAGTGTACCATCAAGCAGGGTCAAGCCAAGCAAATGGACATAAATGTGAATGTTACAAAATGGAAACATAGCATGTATGCCATGAGGTAAATGATTCCATCAACCAATGTCTTATTTGTGGCCCAACTAAATGGAAACGTAACGAAGCAATGAACAAGAAGACTTTCGTTGCTGGTGTTGCATCCAGTACATTCACTAAATAACCATCTACAATGGTGACTCAAGCATTGCGTTGTCTTCTTTGTCATCAGCTCAAAATGTTGTTGGCTTTGGAAATGGCAATGTTTCCATAGCTGGTGTGATTTACAGGAACTACAGTAGTTTTCCTGTCACATTTGTGAATAATTTAACTCATGTTATGCGTTAAGACACCCAGCCATTATATGGGATTTTAGTGAACCTTAGCTTTCGTGTGGCCACTTTTCGTTTCGGGTTGATGGGATGTGGAAGAATACATTGTTATTGTCATTTTAACATGATACCACTCAACCAAAATGATGTCATGTTTTGTTCTATTTCCATGGGCTTATGTTTGATCAGTTATGCAGTGAATGCAGAGTAGCAAGGTTTCATGTATGCAACCAATCAGATACATAAATAAAATACACAAAATGCTGAAATTCTGTCAACACTGTAACAAAAATATGGAGGTAGTATTCCAAATTTCTTCAATGAATTTTTTGTGTTGTTTTAATACCACTAACTTGAGAATATTTGTAACTAATGTATCGTGTTTAGGTCATGCAAACAATTAGCTTATGTGCAGTCTTCACATTGTAAGAGCTCAACAATCTGTCGCATTTAAACACCAGATGAAGTTGAAAATCAGCCTAACAAACACACCTGTGTCCACGTGAAACAGTTTACCTGACACCAGCCATTTATCACTCTGTTGCGTGTGTTCGTCCATGAGTATGGTGACATTATCACCAAGGTGATCGTATCAGCAACAGCCCCATGTGTGTTTAACAAATGTCTTTCAATAAATTATAGTTATGCTGATACTAACTATGAGTTTGAATAGTTCTTATTTAAATGTTGTTTCCACTAGGAAGTGGAAGGCCAGAGTCAATATGTCGTCTCTGGAGTATATTTTAGAAAAACTTCATGTGCCAACGTCAGAGGCAATAGGCGCCAAATCCCAGTCGAATTGTGCTTGTTATTAGATGACTGTTCACCAAATTTTGTTAACCAAAGGTGACGTAATGAACAATTGCTTTGCTCAGCTTAGCTGTGGTATCACTTGTGAATATGTGAAATTTTGTTTTGCTGATTTATTATTTGGTGTTTATCACAGCATCCGTCACCAAATCCTCTGTGTACCATTTCTGTTGACTGGCCAAGTAGGCAACTCAAGGTTGTTTTTCTGTGGGTACTACTCTTGAATGTTGATATTCAATTATTCATACATCAGGTTTATGTGTGATGTGATGGTTATATTTTTCTGAGTGATACCAGTGTTTGGGAATATGTAATGCGTATATGAGTTTGGATTTGGTTTACGTTTGATGCAAGTTACATGGGCGTCTAATGTTACCCTGTGGAGCAAAACATGCCCTTGTACACACCCTCTATAGGAAACAGTAACCAAACAACCAGCAGTGTTAACAGAAGTTTTAAACAAAACCATAAGCACTTGCATTGTGTCTTTGCATTCTTTATCAGTTATTAGAACCTATGAATGTTACTGATTTCAAGTTTACCATGTCAAGTATAATTTTTGGGAAATACGTTATCTTAATTGAAACGGTCCAGCAAATTAAACTTTCTGAGCCATTTGTTCACTGTTGTGTTTATCAATATTTTTTTATTTATTGCAGTCCTGTCCAGCATATGGCATTTGTTGTTGAATGTGTGTTTGTGAAGTGAATATTGTTACCAAGATTTATTTCAAGTTCATTGACGTAGAAAACTAACTGCTAGAAGAGGGTTTCACAGTGAGTTATGTGGATTGCAACCAGTTTCTGCATTACTTTGTTGGCACAACCATCTATTCATAATAGTGTGCATGGCGATGGTATCGACATATAGTCTATATGACATGATGTGCCGGTTTTACGACTATTATATAGAATTAATTATACAGTTTATGTGTATTTTAGTGAAGTGTAATGACAGGTGATTTAATTACTAAACCTAACGACATCTTTGTACATATATTGAGCACGGCAGGTTTAATCTCGTGTAAATAGCAGTGCCTGCTGTGAGTAAACAGGAAACACGTTGCTTTGTCGATATGTGGGTGGTCTGACATGCTGTACTGCTGGTGAGTGGGGCCTATTTTCCCGCACCTGCAGACCACTCGCGACACTGTGATATGGTTGGACGATGTTTTCCATGCAGTTTATGATATGATTCCTTTTTCTGTCATGACTATTGTACAAATGGAGTGCTGCTGTATTTGATAGAATACCTACCTTTTTGAAATTCCACTGTGTCTTGCGTCATTCGTTTCATGCATCCCATAGTCCTTTGCTGGTTATGCTTTTTCCTTCAAGTAAATAATTCTCATTTCTGGAAAGGATAAATTTAAGAATCTCTTCCAGAATTTGTTTATAGTGTATAGCACAGCACAGAGCAACTGCAGTATAGTGTAGTAATTTATTAGGCTAAAATAAAAGTAGGAACTTTTAAATTTGGTATCGTTATTTATTCAGATACTAATTAACATGAACATCTTCCATTTGATCAGGTGTAAATTCCCTATTTTCAGAGTATTTAAAATGATATCCACATTTACCAACATTATTCAAGTCTTTGTTTTTTATTTATGACAGGCTACATCAACTGTTTTTCCAAGCATCTAATTATTGTGAACTATGCCGCAAGTCATAAAAACTAGCAATGTTGTTTGTTACAACATGTCATCTTATTTGTGCACACACATTCTAATCTCTGGACATTGATGACGAGAAATAACACTTGAGTACGAAATGAACCAAGCATAATGTTAGAGAACGGTTGATCAAAACATATTATTTCTGATGTACCTGACACCTATATTAATGATTTATATAAAATATATCCTCAAACCAATCTTGCAAAAGAGCTCGCTGAACCCATTATAGGTCAAAGACCACACTAGAGCCAGTATTTGCCATGCCCAAAGAGCTAGAATCAATTACAGATATTGAGTCTCCCTGGATATGTTTGTGAAGATGTTCACTGAAGCTACTATTGGTCAAGGAAGTACCAGGAGCTAATATTGGCCAATGAACTCGCTCAATCCATTAAAACCCAGCATTGGCCAAGGAATTCTCCAGGGCCATCATAACTGGTCATGGAGATAGTGGACCTATTATCACCTAAGGATGCACTTGGGCTTCGATCAGTGGGGGACGAGGGGGATGCGCTCCCCCACTTTTCAGATCAGTAAAGCAAATTTGCGAACGTATAGCATGACTAATCACTCCCCTCTCTTAAAAGACCCTACATAGATGTAGTAATAAAATTAATAAATTTGGATATGAAGTTCCGACTGCACTTGATTTTAGTCCAGTATATAATCATCATGCCCACCTCTATCAGTGTGCACCCTTATGTTGATATATTAATAGGCACTAGCCATCAACCACATTGTAAAGGATAAAAATGTTGTTGCCCTGTCACCCTTTGTGTAGCAGTCTGCTTGATGCTTACGACCTATGGCAGAAGCGGCAGATTTATACACTCTGTATAACTTGATCCTATTTGAGGGATGACAAATTTCTTTGCCAAAAGGTGGGATTGGGAAATACTACACAGAGATCCGTGTAACCTCTGTACCTTGTCACTATAAATCTGACAACCAGTCATAGGGCCTCAGTCTATATCCTTAAAATTATCCATGATTGGGGCAAACAATTGCCCTTTTGCTCACATTCTGGCTAATCCACTGTTGATAGGATTCTTGAAATCACAATAATCACATATACAACCCTGGTAATAAAATCTTTAATTTTGAGTTTGTAACTTGTGCTGTTAAAGATTTGACCAATAAAATTATATTGTGACTCCATACACATACAATAGTTTAGTCAAAATATTCAAATACAACATAACTATTTTAAATAGGATACAATAAAGGCCTTTGAGGAAGGCTTTGTTTATGTTAAAATTAGCAACAGAACAACAATAAATATTGTTTTATTTACTAAAACAATGTTATATGTATGTCAGGTCATATAATATATATATGTATATATAAATAATATATATATATATATATATCAGTCCCCCCACTTGTAAAACTGGATTGATGCCCCTGAGGATGCATATCCTTAGTCAATATTGTTCAGAATCTCTGAACCATGACAATTATTTGGTCAAGAAGCTCCCTGAACACACTTACATGTGATGGGCCCCAAGATAAAGAATTGGGGTATCAAGTAGAACACTGCTGATGTGCACTTATCCATATAAATTACATGTACACATTCTTTGAAACTTGATTATTCATATATTTGATTACCTATTATATATTTTGAAAGATTTTTTTAAAGTTACAACAGAGTGACAACATTCCCTGAATGACTGGAGAGAAATGTTATGAGGATGCTAAAGAATAAAAATTAGATAGTAAACTGTAATTGATGTCGAAGAAGCAAAAAAACTGCTGTAAACTACAAATTAATTAGGTTGAAATATAAATATATGTAATACAAGATTATAAATATTCACCAAAAACACTTTATCCTAGTGAAACGGTCCCCTGGTTATTAACTAATTAAGCTACCCTTGAGTGCTTGATTGCTGGTGAAATGGTCCGCACCTTTTCACAAGGGTCTTTTTTTCAAATACATCGTTTTCAATTCGGCTATTTACGGTAAACTGTCGGGCCGGTAAGAGACTGATTTATTTTATTGACCGGCGGAGAGCGCAGCGATAAGTTACGGAAGAGTAGACGGGTAGGCGTAACACTAACAGTCGTGACGGTCGACATAATTTGGACGCCTTCAAAATGCCACTGAGCCAAGAACAAGCCGTGAAAAAATGCCGGTTGTCGACGGGTGATGCGCCTCACATGTAAGTGTAACATTGCATGTTTGTTGAACCAATTTATGTGCAAGTCTGGCGATAATACAGGAAGATGCCCCAAGAGGCTTACAAAAGTGGATTTGTATTAAGCTATATCTGTTATATTCAGTTGTTTGTGTGAATGTAGTAGGTACCAGTATTATGGATTCACAGGTCCTGCACTACGCGTTGTAAAATACGTGGTAATATTAATTGCCCAACTTTTTCGACTAGCAGCGACCAGTCCATTTAGTGGCACCACCTAGCGAATGCTGATGTAGTTAAAACATTCGCGTGACATTCGTTTTGAAAACTTGACACGTGAACTTCGAAGTTTGAGTTGATTGACTTGTGCCGATACTCGAATGAACACACAAACTTGTATAATTCACGGCAGGTCAATTCGTGTTTTGCAACTGTCCTAGGTCAGTGTGTTCTAGACCAGTTGGCCAGACGAGACACTAACGTTTGCAGCCATACCACCCATGAGACCGAAGACGTATAACGGATAAGACAAGTCAAATGCCCCACACCTCGCTCCAGAATCCGGATGTGCCAATGGCAATGGCAGTAACTGAGGTTCCACCGGTTGTATGCGAATTGTCATTTAAAAGGAGGTTATTACGCTTAATCATACATGTGTTTGAGTAAAAGCCAAGTTTCATATCGGGACGTTTTTGTAAAAACAATTATTTACGACCGTCGAAGTAAACGGCGTCCCGATTAACTGCCTGCTTCCCCCATCCAGCGGACGAGTCTAAAACGCGTCGCGTATAAATAAACGCGATTGGGACATGTTGGTCTCTTAGTTATACGCCTGTTGTGTGTATGAGTACGTTGGGAGTGTATTGTGTATTGTTTCTGCATTCAGTATGCCACGGTACGTTTACATGCGTTTTTTCAGTTGAGCTATAACAACGTGCCTGACATCTCCTTACGGTGTAAAGCCTGTGTATGTTAGCCTAGGACATGTTGAAGTGGGGGCATAGTTTACACCTGTTACTTGAAAGAACAACATCTCAAATGCCTTCATTCAGTTTCTGTCAACATTATTATTCCGTTATTATTAACACTAGTTTATATTCTCACAAAATGATATTTGTGCATGCAAAAAAGCATGCAATTTGACTAATTTAAACATATATCAGAAGATTAAAAACATTTTTAATGTGTACACAATTTTAATATTGAAACATTGTCTACTTTTGATTTTAATTAATGCATCAATCAATTAAGTTTTTCAAGATGTAATTTTTTTTTTATGTAACTGTCTAGAAAAAGCAGATGTTATTCGTTCAATTATTAGAGCCAGTGTATAAACAACAGATCTTACAATTGTTGCATGAACGATCAGAAACTAATTTGTTTACAAAGTCATTGTACTTAATGTTATTAAACCACAATAGAACCTGGAAAAGATGTCATTGCCTAGGCATTTAATTGAGCTGCAGTGATGAACTTTAAAAAATAGGACTAGGCACACTTTGAATGGTCTTTGATCAAGGAAAAAACATGAGGAATCTAATGACTGTAGCTGAGCATTTCATAGAATTATCAAACAAGGAAACTGTTGCTTAATGACAAAAGTTAGTACAGATCTTGTGATCAAAGTTCAGAAAGAAGAGCAGTTTATTTTACCTTACCCAAAACTGAGATGCCTTACCTGTGAAGAATAGGTAAACTTTCAGATCAGCAATGTCAAACATAAAGTCATTAAATATTGGTTTGGCTATTAAGAAACTTAAATATTGAAATTACCCAACTTTAAATTAAGCATTGTCCATATATATGCTAGATATGCAACTTATTTAAACAAAACATAATTTGTGCTGTTTTCCTGTGGCTTTTCCACTGTGGAGGAACAGCCACGTGCAGCAGGCTGGTAGTATCTTAGACTTTGAGTCTAACTGTTACTGAATGAAGACCTATTTGAAGGATCTGGACATTGAACCAACTGATGCAGTCTCACGTTACTAGTACAGTTGTCTAGTTTCCATGTGTAGTTTTAATGTCAGTAGGCCTGTTTTCCATTACACCAGCTGTATTTTTTTAGAATACTGGTCAGGTACATGGCAGTATATTAATTTAAATTAATAATAACTTCCATGTTGCTTTTAAAGTCTGTATATATATATATATATATATATGTTGTTTTTGCCTTGCATCAAATCTGCAAATGGCAACTTCAGATACCATTCTGGCATGCTATATAAACTATGTGATAATTAGTATGTATAAATTATTACTGCACAGTTCCTCATGGTATATAAAACTGGATTATCTGTTTAGTGTATGTTGGCTATGTCCTGACACCCCTCCACCAAGTTCTTCATAACACATTCACTATTGTCTACCAGATGGAGCAACTTCTGTTAGTGCATTATGTCAGCACTAAGCCATCCTCGTGTGCCAGTGGTTGCTGAGGCTGATTACGTCAGTACCAGCCTTCACTCTACCCCTGGCACATTCCTATTATTCCTATGTTAGCCATTTAACCTGCCCCCGAGGAGTGTCATCAGCCTTCTCCATGTGATATAATTTGGGGTGATTTCAGCCACATGCTGTTTGTGGTATATGCAATATTCAGTATGTGAATGGGTAATTAATTTTGGATTCTTACCAGTCATGTATTTGTCCTTAAATTAAGGCGGTTATTTGCACTGTTCCACTGCTGACAAGACTGGCGAAGTCAATTGCTATAATATTACAGTTTGACTACACTCACTTCCATTTTTGCAGATGATCACCCAGGTGGATGTAGTGCAGCACCCCTTGCTTGCGAGGATGCGCTAAGCTAGTTGTAAACATTTAAATCATAACCAGGCATCAGAACAAAGACTTCAGTGAACCCACATTGATATGCCATGTGCCTGGTTCAACAGAACTTGGTAGTCATTATCTGAGGAATGGTACTGTATGTAAAACTTTCATTATGGTTAATACAGCGTTTCTGTTAATTTCTTCTAGGGAAGGAATCTTGTTTGCCTACGGCAATCCCCTGCTGGACATCTCAGCGGATGTAGATGGGGCGTTCCTTGAGAAGTAAGTAACCAATTCCAAGTGTTATGGATGTGGTTGTTTGTTGTATCATCAACAATTACTCTGCTGTCAGAAACCAAAAGAACTGCCAATGAAGTCGCATGTTTGGATCTCATCGATCTAAAACACTTTCTTCATAAAAAGTATACAATAATATAGCAGTGTACAGGTTGCACTACAAAAGGATGAATTTCTATGAAAAAATCTTGAACAACGCAAGAAGCAGTTATTGTTTCTACCATACTAGTACCAGTTTATGTAACAATATTCATTCTGGATGGTGCTGGTATGTGACTTTGTGAGACCTATTTTACACAGACATGTCACAACAGAATGGTAGGTCATCTAAAATTTCAAAAAGGAAAGCCAAGCCACAGTATCATCAAGTGACATTACTAATTCACATACGTGCATGCGCACACAAACACACACGCATGCACACACACACACACACACACACACACACACACACACACACACACACATTTGTTCCCATATACTTAAATTACAATGTTTGTATGCACCTAGAAACAGACTGGTCCCCGAGATACAGTGCTTTATAAATACTACTCGTAGTTATAAACTTATAATAAAATTATAGTAATTATTTCAGGCTAAAACAAAACAACACAAGATGGTAATACAGATGTGACATCTCTGTAATACTGTATGCTACATGCTTAACGAGCTAATACACACATTACATTATCTCTGTAATACTGAATGCCACATCCTTAACGAGCTAATACACACATTACATTATCTCTGTAATACTGAATGCCACATCCTTAACGAGCTAATACAC
The DNA here is from genome assembly GCA_025642075.2 of Ridgeia piscesae. Taxonomy (NCBI): domain Eukaryota; kingdom Metazoa; phylum Annelida; class Polychaeta; order Sabellida; family Siboglinidae; genus Ridgeia; species Ridgeia piscesae. The sequence goes on from JAODUO010000455.1 coordinate 190,565, forward strand.
ACATTACATTATCTCTGTAATACTGAATGCCACATCCTTAACGAGCTAATACACACATTACATTATCTCTGTAATACTGAATGCCACATCCTTAACGAGCTAATACACACATTACATTATCTCTGTAATACTGTATGCCACATGCTTAACGAGCTAATACACACATTACATTATCTCTGTAATACTGTATGCCACATCCTTAACGAGCTAATACACACATTACATTATCTCTGTAATACTGAATGCCACATCCTTAACGAGCTAATACACACATTACATTATCTCTGTAATACTGAATGCCACATCCTTAACGAGCTAATACACACATTACATTATCTCTGTAATACTGAATGCCACATCCTTAACGAGCTAATACACACATTACATTATCTCTGTAATACTGTATGCCACATGCTTAACGAGCTAATACACACATTACATTATCTCTGTAATACTGTATGCCACATCCTTAACGAGCTAATACACACATTACATTATCTCTGTAATACTGAATGCCACATCCTTAACGAGCTAATACACACATTACATTATCTCTGTAATACTGAATGCCACACCCTTAACGAGCTAATACACACATTACATTATCTCTGTAATACTGAATGCCACATCCTTAACGAGCTAATACACACATTACAATTTAAGTTATATGTTTTCATCCATATGGTTTGATATATTTCAAAAAGTTGCCATTGCATACAAAATGACAAGGAACTACCCGGTATTTGTATATGTAATTTGTCATTCGTATCTCATAATTAACTGTTAGCAAACTTGACGTGCCACATATTTCAAATTTGATACTTGGAATTGCCCAAGGGCATTTGTATTAGTAATGTATTTCTAGAGATTTTGTTTCAGTTCCTTTAACACTTGGGCCTGGGTCTGGGACTCTGGGGGTAGTTTAGACTTAATGATGCTTGGGCAGGCAGTGAATGCTTCAACTTGTGTAGCAAGGACCGAGAGAACAAGAATCAAAGCACCATTGAGTCCTTTTAGTTGTGCAGAAATAGTAATGGAAAGTAATGTCAATTAGTATTGTTACTAGTCTGTTACAGTTACACTGTGTTTTGTGCAACCTTTATGATTACAATAATAGTTGCAACCATTACTAATATTTACCAAATTACCATGACCTGTTACTGTTACGTCTGACCAACTTGTTACTTAATTGCAGTTCTGTGAAAATTGTGAAAAGCTGGCAACCATTGTATCTTTCACCCTCTCTTTTACTTATAATATCAGTTACCAGGTATACCATTCTCATGTTTTAGTCACTTCACCTACCTGCCTGTACTTGAAGTTATTTCTCTCATGTTTGTCACCCTAATTTTTAGCATAGTATTCTATAGTCAGTAGTCACAAGGCACAGTTGACAGTCTAGAAATGTGTACAAATCCTGTTTTATGCCTGACACTAATAAATTTTGTCTTGGATCTAGTTGGATGTGACGTTCACTTTTGGTGTGTTTCTGTTTGCAGGTATGGCCTGAAACCAAATGATGCCATCTTGGCTGATGATAAACATAAATCATTGTAGGTATTTCCTTTTAATTTCACAATTCAGTGGCTTACAATTTTAGTTTCATTTGTGTTTCATAGATTGACGTGCCATCCAACTTATGGCTTCCTCTATTTTATAACCACCTCCATTTGTTTGAAGGCTGTCTTTACATATAATAGTTTACTTCATTAAAAAAGTAATTTATATGTTGATATTATATATTTATGCATTATTTCCTTGTTTCATGGGTTTATGAAACATTATAGGTTTATTATAAATGTCAATGTATTGATGTATGTTTACTTATATGTAATATAAAAATGAATATTTGGGAGGAAAATGTTATTTCAGAAAGTTTGTGTTGTAGATACACCGATCTGGTGGAGAAGTTCCAAGTGGACTATGCTCCTGGAGGTGCCACCCAGAACACAATCAGAATAGCTCAGGTTGGCACATTGCAACGTTTCGTTTTCTCTGTACTCCATATTATGTTGCATATATGCATCCCCTGTTAAAGTCCCCCCCCAAAAAAATCCCAAAAGCCTTCTCTTTGAGACCTTCAAATGCACCCCTTAATGCAAAAAAATTCAGTCAGGTGCACTCCTGCCATTCAGACAAGAAATTATAACCATTCTTAAAAAAAAACACCACCTCCCCATGATCAGCTCAACTGGAATTATCCTCAGTAGAGGTTCATTTGCTCCCATTGCCCCCCAACCTATAACCCTGGAAACAAACCCATCCCAAGAGGGAAGTTTTGATACTTTCTAGCCTAAAAACCAACAATGAGGATGCTTTAACACAGCCGTACATTTTGTTGTATAATATGAAAAAGTTAATTTGTATTGTTTACTTTTTCTAATGTGTAACACATAGTACGGTTATTTTACATTAAGAACACAAAAACTGCCGGAAACCTGTGTATCAGCATTTTCACTTTAGACAATAAAAAATTTGATGTTCATGCCTCTTATTGCACACATTTGAGTAATCCATTGGTTGGTTGTTGTTCGCCCCAGTGGATGATAGGAATCCCAAGGGCAACCACCTTCATGGGGTGTATTGGGAAAGACAAGTTTGGCAACATCCTGGAGGAGCGGACCAAGTCAGCGGGGGTGAGGGTGACTTACCAGTACCACGACACAGAGCCCACGGGAACATGTGCCGTCCTAATCACGGGCAAGGACAGGTCTGTGTCATCTTATATCATCACTACACTCCTGTAGCCAAATTGGTACACCAGTGTTGTTTAAATTGGTCATAGTTAACAGAATTATTGTTTAAATTGGTCATTGTTAACGGAATTGTTTTTTAAATTGGTCATAGTTAACGGAATATGTTATATATCAATGTTGTTAACGTTTTGCCAAATCTGTGTAAAACATGTCAATATTCGATTTCATTAAATTAATCCAATTCAAATAATAAAAAAATTGGTATAAGGGAAATACTTAGCGTTTGTTCAACGAAAAACTATGGTAACCCACAAATTGGTCATAATGGATGTGAATAGATAAGACAGGTGATGCCCAACATGGCAATTGTAAGAGTGCACAATGCCTAAGTATGTTGGCGATGACTCAATTTCCACCACAAAGATGGTTATGTTTAAAAAATAATATTTACTCTAATAATGTTGAGTGAAATAACTATAACATGTGATAAGATATCATTTCATCACTAGTACGTACATGTATGTCGTAAGGTTATTCCACCAAAGTATTTGTTTATTCATCATGTGTTCTGTAATTCAGGCCAATTGTTAGTCGTTTACCAATGATAAGTATTTCTAATGATGTAGCCTTCATCCAGGGAGCAGCAAGACCTCATCAGTCTACGTGGTCCTTGTCTCTCCGTGTCTCATGCCAGTCTCCGTCTTGTTCCAGGTCGTTGGTGGCGTACCTCGCAGCAGCCAATCTCTTCTCAAAGTCACACCTGGATCTAAAAGAGAACCAGGAGCTTCTACACAAAGCTGAGTTCTTCTATTGCTCTGTAAGTTTTAGTGTTATACCATTTTGTTTTGTTATTTTATGGGGTTGGATGGAAGCAGTTGGTCAGAACTGTGTTGATTCTTGGGCATATTTTGTAAAAACATTACCATTTCCAGCGTATGATTAAAAACGTATATATAAATCTAGACATCCCGATAAGGATGCGTAGTCAGGTACAAACATACAGGAACAGGTCTTATATGGATTGTGTCATATTCGTCATTCTGGTTCAACCAAATGACTCCTGTAACAGTGATCATGCTAACTTAATTAACCTAAAAATCAACCATAGTCATTCTAGTAAATAGTTCAAAGTGTTGTGTAATTGTTATAAATCTATGCATGGCTTCTTTAAACTATAATCTAAGAGTAATTACTGATGGTTAACCCATTAGGCCCTAGGATTTTATTAAAACATGACCTCTTGTTCCCAGGATTTATGGCATTTTTGGAGCGATTTTACTTCTATGTGTTAAAAAATCTGTAGAAAAAAATCTATTCAATATTGATAATTACAAGTTGTGTTTATTTTGAAGAGTACTAATTTCTCCACATGCCTATACACATATAAATATGATTTAGTGATAAAATGTTGACACTTGACCACAATTTGAAAAGAAGATAATAAATTTGTTAAAAAAATTAAAAGTTATTCTACTTAGCGACTGACATTAGAAATTGAACCTCTGCTACTACCCTATTCAACCCAGTGAATAAAATGCAGCTATATGTGTTAGCTTTACAACAGTGAAAACGTTATAACATTCTGATGGTTATTTTTCAAGTTACACTATATTTTCATAATTTTGTCAGGGAAAATATTTTCAAAATGGCCGACATTGTGTTATAGAGGCATGTATTGAAATATCTCTGTAATAAAGCCATTGAATCAATCAAATTAGTTGCAACAGTGTTTATTGACAAACAAAACATTGTGTCTGTTCATTGTTGTATTGTATAATTTATATTTGTGTTGTTTTGAGTTGTTTGAAATGGCATACACTGTAGTGTATATGTGTTTTGTGTGAAATACTGGTCGAAGAAAACAGAATTCTTCTTTGCTTCTTCTTTTCTTCTTCCTGTAATAAAAAAGTCAAAATAAATAAACATGAAATGAGAGAAATGTAATTATAAACAATTATGAAATATGAACAATATGACAACATAATAAAACACAATAGCTGGTGGCTGATGTTAAAAGTAACATCAACAGAACAGAAGTGCAACACATCCAGACAAAAACTGCCAGGTACACATATACTCGAACTGACACTGACAGCTGTCAGAATTTGACAAAAGTTGTATTCAACATAGCCATAGAAATGTATAATTATTAGTTATTCATACAAGTCACTGCATGGTTGAAATATGTCATACATCCAGATAATGTCAACAACAGTATATAACATGAGTGTAAAAATAACACAAGTGATGGAATCGATGTACATCGAACGGTCATAGTCCAGCTCAGTCGATGCCGAAGCGATGACATTGACAGCCAACTTTTACTTTTTAGCGACATGATGGAAGCAATAATTCTTACAGAAAAAACTACTTACATGTTCCTCAATTTCCACATCCGATCCCCCTTCCATTTCACCATCATCGCTTTCACTATCCCACACCATTTTTGCAACATCAGTTGCCGAAAACATGACGACAACGGCAAAGTTGGACGAAAAAGCACTTGAAGAAAATCGATGTAAATACAAATTTTCAATATGGCAACCCATGCACGTGACAAGCTGGTGTTGTTGAAAACTGTATCCGCTAGGTTGTGTTAAAATTTGAGAGCGTTTAGTGCAGCAGTTAATTTTTTGAATACAAGGTCCTGTGTCCGGCCGGTGGCGGCCGTTGTAGGACTGGGCAGAGCGGCCGTCCGCGGCCGTTGTAGGATCTAATCGGTTAAAATGTCAATATTTCAGTTTTCCTTAGATGAATGAGCTGTTGTAAAGAATTTTTCAATAGTTAAGTAGGTAAGTCTTTATGAACAATGAATGACTTCTGTGTACTAGGTGATTCATGTGATTCATGTGAAAAGTTGTTCTGTGTTATACATCATTGTGTGTTTAACAGGGCAAATATTACAAGTGTTACACTTCATTTTGCTCTTTACTGACAATTGTATACATCTACAGTTTAATAATTTCTCACTTTGTCTGTAATTGAATTGAAATAAACGTTCATTTGTCTGTGTGTTGCCTGTCAGGGCTTCCCGCTGACCGTGTGTCCAGACGCAATGACCGAGATCGGCAAACACTCGGCAGACAACGGCAAAACCTTCATAATGAATCTGTCAGCTCCGTTCTTGTGTTCCGTCTTCAAGAAGCCCATGTTGGACCTCATACCCTACGTTGATATCCTCTTCGGTAATGAGTCGGTGAGTTGATAATAACTTTGTTTATACACTAACATCCAAACTCAGAAGTAACACCTGACTTTGTTCAGCAATGTAATGTAAATGCAAAGTAAAATTGTGTCCACTGTCATACTTGGAACCAAATACACACCTGACACGTCAAAGTGGACATTCAGGTGGAAACAGATTTGAAGATGTAATACTTCTGATAAATGTACCATCATCTATTACCATGTATTGACAGAATACGATGGACAAACTTTCATTTAGACTTAATGTGAAATGAGACACGCACACGCACACACACAACACACACGCACACGCACACACGCATGCACACACACGCACGCACACACACACACACACACACACACACACACACACACACACACAAACACTGAGGATTAAAACGAAGCTAACGGCTAGCAAATAATCACAACTATGTCTGTGTTATTTTCTGTTATAGGAAGCTGTGGCTTTTGCTGATGCAAATGATTTTGGGGTAAGTTTCTTCAATATAATAGCAGAATTAAACATGCTCTAAGATCGTTTATCATAAAAAACCACATAATTTAAGATGAAACAGTCTTGCTGATTACATTTTACTGATTTTAATGCTGATGTATATTATTTGTTCTTGAGTTTGACATTTTCTTTCCTGGAGTGTTTTCACTCCAGATGTGATAACTAACCCTATCCATCCATCCATCCATCCATCCATCCATCCATCCATCCATCCATCCATCCATCCATCCTCTCTCTCTCTCTCTCTCTCTCTCTCTCTCTCTCTCTCTCTCTCTCTCTCCCCCTACCTTCATCCCTCACTCCCTTCCTCCCCTCTCCCTCACTCTGAGCCCATGCCAGCCACCCCTCTCTTCCTCAGAGACAAAGCTTGCTAGATATTGTGTTATAATTTTAGTTGGGTTCATCAGTAGTTGACGTACAGTGATGTTTGGCTGCAGACGAAAGATATCCCTGAGATTGCCAAAAAGATTGCATCGTTACCGAAACAGAACGGAAAGATGGGACGGACCGTAATAATTACTCAGGGAGCAGATCCGACCCTCGTCTACCAAGGTAGGACATGTTGAGTTTAAGCTACATGGGGTGACTTGTCTACTAGAAAGAACAGCTTAGAACGTCAGTGTCCAACATTAGACAAAATGACTTTCATCTGACCTCCCTCAGGTAAATGTTTGTAAATATTGGTAATATTATTTATGATGGTAGGAATATTATTAACAATATAGAAGACACCAGATGAATCTGTCACCCTCCCTAAACAGGGTGGTTGTCTTCCTCAGTAGTTCTTTTATGTCCCGAATTGCGGCGTGATCTTCAAGTCACAAGGTATACACAGTTCCCAATATTAAGAGTCAGATTTTCCACATAAAGTATGTCAGGCCCAGCGCTGGTTTGCAGGTCAGATACGCTAAGCTTTATCACTGTAGGTACTTTACAGTTGAATAGTAAAATTTATTATCATAACTGAATACAAGTAACTACTATCATGCATTATGGGCTTAGTGGTGCAGTGTAATAGTTCGTAGATTTTGATCTGCACTTTTAAAAGACATACATTGATGTCTGTGATATTATTTGTGCCTGTGTTTGCAGAGGGAAAACTGACCTCTTACCCCGTCATCCACATAAAGAAGGAGGACATTGTTGACACCAATGGTGCAGGTGACGCCTTCGTCGGAGGTAAGAGTCAACTGTGGCTGTATGGATGCATGCTTGGCCTGTTTGCACACTTTTCACGCAAACCTTTGGTTTAATTTATACGTAAAACATAATGTTAGGGGAAGGAAAGACGTCGTTTCTCTAGGCCGTAGCCTATACTTGTGCTGTAGTTAGGTGTAAACTCCAGCATAACCAGAATGTACACAATGGTGCAGTGACTACAGATTTATTATCTTATGCAAGCTCATTTCAAACAATGACAAAACAAGAGCAAATAAAGATCGTCCTTTTGCTTTTGTGGGTAACGTATGCATCTTTGCATTGATTAGTTGGAGTACAGTGTGTATCTTGATGTACTTAGAGTCCTACTTACACAGAGAATGGTTCAACAAAATGGGCAAAATACAGTCTACATGTGCAAGAAGAAACAACGACAGGTCCTCTTACAGCAGATTATTTGGCATGGCAACCAAATAACAAGTAAACATCTTGAGACTTTGTACTAAACGTTTAGCCAGATTATCAGGAGTAATATTGGCAATATAGCTTCTCTTTGCAAATATTGTTAAAGTGAAAAGGTTCTTCCACTCACTGAAGATATATGATTTATTTAGCACAAACACATAATTTCTTAGGAGTATAAACTGTCTGTGCAGAATTATGCATGAATGTAAAATGTTTGTGGACTGTCCGCTAGGTGGCACCACACGGAGGTTGCCTGTTTAGTGGTGGCATTATCCAGAAGATGGCGCCAGTTTAGTGTTTCGTCCCATCTATAGCATTTCAGTATGATTGTGACAAGGGTTGCATCCACATTTCAGTATTCTTAAATCTAGAATAATTCTACTACATTGGATTTGGGTTTTTCCCAGATGAGTCACTTCAAGAAGTGCTTGACTGGATTGTTGTTCATTTTGCCTCTTAATTGTACTTCTCGACCTAGTTCTGGTTTACTTTTCATTCTTAAAGTAAATGCCAGCAGTGGAACAAAGGCATCTGTTGCTGTAAAATGTTTTCTGTCTTAGTACTAAATGAGAAAATATTATGCACTTTTTATGTTGCCTTCAAAGACAAATACATACACCTTAGCAACATGAGTGCTGCCGGTTGATTTTGTAACTGAACAACTCTTCCTTTGATGTGCCTCTGAGCGTGGTTTACATAGTTTATGCACAATAGCAGTTGTCTTATCAGTTCCAGTCCAGTCATGACAGAAATCATATAACTTAATCACCCTGTTGTCAGAATTCATACAATGACAGGGTTACTGAAAGTGTTAGACACAACAGAAGCCAGGAGGGGACTGTGGTTACTGAAAGTGTTAGACTCAACGGAAGCCAGGAGGGGACTGTGGTTACTGAGAGTGTTAGACTCAACGGAAGCCAGGAGGGGACTGTGGTTACTGAGAGTGTTAGACTCAACGGAAGCCAGGAGGGGACTGGTTACTGAGAGGGTTAGACACAACGGAAGCCAGGAGGGGACTGTGGTTACTGAAAGTGTTAGACTCAACGGAAGCCAGGAGGGGACTGTGGTTACCGAGAGGGTTAGACACAACGGAAGCCAGGAGGGGACTGTGGTTACTGAGAGTGTTAGACACAACAGAAGCCAGGAGGGGACTGTGGTTACTGAGAGTGTTAGACTCAACGGAAGCCAGGAGGGGACTGTGGTTACCGAGAGGGTTAGACACAACGGAAGCCAGGAGGGGACTGTGGTTACTGAGAGTGTTAGACTCAACGGAAGCCAGGAGGGGACTGTGGTTACTGAGAGTGTTAGACTCAACGGAAGCCAGGAATGGGCTGTGGTTACTGAGAGGGTTAGACACAACGGAAGCCAGGAGGGGACTATGGTTACTGAGAGGGTTAGACCAACGAAGCCAGGAGGGGACTGTGGTTACTGAGAGGGTTAGACCAAGGAAGCTAGGAGGGCTGTGGTTACTGAGAGGGTTAGACCAACGAAGCCAGGAGGGCTGTGGTTACTGAGAGGGTTAGCAACAGAAGCCAGGAGGGGACTGTGGTTACTGAGAGTGTTAGACCAAGGAAGCCAGGAGGGGACTGTGGTTACTGAGAGTGTTAGACTCAACAGAAGCCAGGAGGGGACTGTGTTACTGAGAGTGTTAGACCAAGGAAGGCAGGAGTGGTTAGACAACGAAGGTAGAGGCTAAGTTACTGAGAGTGAGACTCAAGAAGCCAGGTAGGACAGTTACGAGAGTGTTAGACTCAAAGAAGCCAGGACGAGAGAATAGAGGATTTAGAACAAGAGGAGGGGACAGACCATGAGAGGTTAGATAACAGAAAGGAGGGACTAGTGAACCAGGAGGGTTAGACTAACAGAAAGGAGGGGACTGTGGTTACTGAGAGGTTAGATAACAGAAGGAGGGACTGTGGAACTGGAGTGTTGACGCAACAGAAGCCAGGAGGGACAGATACTGGGAGTGTTGACTTCAACGAAGCCAGGAGGGACTGATGAACCGAGAGGGGACTAAGTAACAGGAGGGACTGTGTTAGAGAAGGTTAGGACTAGTACCAGGAGGACTGTGAACTGAAGCGTAACGGACTGGAGGGACTGGTACTGAGAGATAGAAGCAGAAGCCAGGATGGCTTGGTTACTGAGAGGGTAAACAGAAGGAACTGTGGTTACGAGAGGGTTAGAACAACAGAAGCAGGGGGGACTGGGTTTAGATGGAAGCAGAGAAGCGGAGGAGTGTTACTAGAGTAAGACCAAGGGAGAGAGGTGCATTAGAGGAATTGACCAACGAGAGGGGGACAGAGCAGTGGAGTGGTACTGAGAGACAAGAAGCCAGGAGGGGACTGTGGTTACTGAGAGGTTAGACACAACAGAAGCCAGGTAGGGACTGGGCCATGAGGGTGTACGGAGTAGACAAGGAGCGTGGTTACTGGAGGGTTAGACACAGAAGCCAGGAGGGGACGTGGTTACTGAGAGGGTTAGACCAACGGAACAGGAGGGCTGTGGTTACTGAGAGGTTAGACACAACAGAAGCCAGGAGGGACTGTGGTTACGAGGGTTAGACACAACAGAAGCCAGGAGGGACTGTGGTCTGAGGGTTAGACACAACAGGAAGCCGGAGGGGACTGGTTACTGAGAGGTTAACAGGAAGCCAGGGAGCTGTGTTATATGGACCAACGCCAGAGGGGACTTGGTTATGAGTAGACACAACGAAGCCAGGAGGGGACTTGGTTACTGGAGGGTTAGACACAACAGAAGCAGGAGGGACTGTGTTACTGAGAGGTTAGACCAACAGAAGCCGGAGGGCTGTGGTTCTGAGGTAGACACAGAAAGAGGGGACTTGGTTGGAGTTAGAACAAGAAGCAGGAGGACTGTGGTTGAAGTTGACAACGAAGCGGAGGCTTGGTCTGGAGGTTAGACAACGAAGCAGAGGTTGGTTCTGGAGTTGACCAACGAAGCCAGGAGGGCTGTGGTTCGAGAGGTTAGAAGAAGCCAGGAGGGGACTGTGGTTCTAGTGTTGAAAGAAGCCAGGACTGTGTTCTGGAGTGTTAGACCAGAAGCCAGGAGGACTGTGTTGAGGGACTCCGAAGGGAGGGGACTGGTTTGGGTGTTAGACCAAAGAAGCCAGGAGGACTGTGTTACTGGAGTGTTAGACTCAAGAAGGGCTGTGTTACTGAGAGGTAACAGAAGCCAGGAGGCTGTGTTACTGAGAGTGTTAGACTCAACGGAAGCCAGGAGGGGACTGTGGTTACGAGAGGTTAGACCAAGAAGCCAGGAGGGACTTGGTTACTGAGAGGTTAGACCAAGAAGCCAGGAGGGGACTTGGTTACGGAGGTTAGACACAACGAAGCCAGGAGGGACTGTGTTACGAGAGGTTAGACCAACGAACCAGGAGGGGACTGTGGTTACGAGAGTGTTAGACCAAGGAACCAGGAGGACTTGGTTACTGAGAGGTTAGACCAACGAAGCCAGGAGGACTTGGTTACTGGAGGTAGACACAACGAAGCCAGGAGGGACTTGGTTACTGAGAGGTTAGACCAACGAAGCAGGAGGACTGTGGTTACGAGAGGTTAGACACAACAGAAGCCAGGAAGGGCTGTGTTACTGAGAGTTAGACCAACGAAGCAGGAGGACTTGTTACTGAGAGGTTAGACCAACAGAAGCCAGGAGGGGACTGTGGTTACTGAGAGGGTTAGACACAACGAAGCCAGGAGGCTGTGGTTACTGAGAGGGTTAGACCAGAAGCCAGGAGGGCTGTGGTTTGGGTTAAATAACAAAGCCGAGGACTGTTACTAGAGTGTAGACACGAAGAGAGAACTGTGTACTAAGTTAGACCAACAAGCAGAGACTTGTACGGAGTAAGAAAAGACCAGAGGATTGTACTGAGAGGAGACCAACCAGAGGACTGTGGTACTTAGGTTAGACCACAAGGGTTGTATGTCACAGACGGACTGTATGGTAAGACCAGATCTGTGGTTACTGTGAGGGTAAGACACAACGGAAGCCAGGAGGGGACTATGGTTACTGAGAGGGTTAGACACAACAGAAGCCAGGAGAGGACTGTGATTACTGAGAGTGTTAGACTCAACAGAAGCCAGGAGGGGACTGTGGTTACTGTGAGGGTAAGACACAACGGAAGCCAGGAGGGGACTATGGTTACTGAGAGGGTTAGACACAACAGAAGCCAGGAGGGACTGTGGTTACTGAGAGGTTAGACTCAACAGAAGCCAGGAAGGGACTGTGGTTACTGAGAGGGTTAGACACAACAGAAGCCAGGAGGGGACTGTGGTTACTGAGAGGGTTAGACACAACAGAAGCCAGGAAGGGACTGTGGTTACTGAGAGGGTTAGACACAACAGAAGCCAGGAGGGGACTGTGGTTACTGAGAGGGTTAGACACAACGGAAGCTAGGAAGGGACTGTGGTTACTGAGAGGGTTAGACACAACAGAAGCCAGGAATGGGCTGTGGTTACTGAGAGGGTTAGACACAACAGAAGCCAGGAGGGGACTGTGGTTACTGAGAGTGTTAGACTCAACGAAGCCAGGAGGGGACTGTGGTTACTGAGAGTGTTAGACACAACGGAAGCCAGGAGGGGACTGTGGTTACTGAGAGTGTTAGACACAACGGAAGCCAGGAGAGGACTGTGATTACTGAGAGTGTTAGACTCAACAGAAGCCAGGAGGGGACTGTGGTTACTGTGAGTGTTAGACTCAACAGAAGCCAGGAGAGGACTGTGATTACTGAGAGTGTTAGACTCAACAGAAGCCTAGGAGGGACTGTGGTTACTGAGAGTGTTAGACACAACGAAGCCAGGAGGGGACTGTGGTTACTGAGAGGTTAGACACAACGGAAGCCAGGAAGGACTTGGTTACTGAGAGGGTTAGACACAACAGGAAGCCAGGAGGGGACTGTGGTTACTGAGAGTGTTAGACACAACGGAAGCCAGGAGGGGACTGTGGTTACTGAGAGTGTTAGACACAACGGAAGCCAGGAGGGGACTGTGGTTACTGAGAGTGTTAGACACAACGGAAGCCAGGAGGGGACTATGGTTACTGAGAGGGTTAGACACAACGGAAGCCAGGAGGGACTATGGTTACTGAGAGGGTTAGACACAACGGAAGCTAGGAAGGGACTGTGGTTACTGAGATGGTTAGACACAACAGAAGCCAGGAATGGGCTGTGGTTACTGAGAGGGTTAGACACAACAGAAGCCAGGAGGGGACTGTGGTTACTGAGAGTGTTAGACACAACAGAAGCCAGGAGGGGACTGTAGTTACTGAGAGGGTTAGACACAACAGAAGCCAGGAGGGGACTGTGGTTACTGAGAGGGTTAGACACAACAGAAGCCAGGAGGGGACTGTGGTTTGGTGTTAAATGTGAAGCCTATATTAGTCTTCCCTGAAGCAACTGATTTTACCTTTTCAAATGTCCAAATGTGTCTGTCAGAATGCAGAGTCTATACTGAAAACTTTGATTTGCCAGTAACTGAGTTTTAGCAATAACTAAAAAAAAGTAAACAAATTCCCATGTATACCCAGCAACATACAGCATATTTGTATGTAATCTATTGTTTAACCAGTGATATAAGAAAATGTTACAATCCACAAATGTGATTTCATGTACAGCTTAAGAGATCGCTTAAGAGATCCAACCACACCGCCACTTTTGATGTGTTAAAACTTAGGCCACGCTCCTAAGCACTTGCTCCAGTGATACAAGTTAACTGGTTGCATTGTGGGTATATGCCTTGTGTCATTCAAATGACCATATTTGAGCAGGCAATGTGACATGAGTTCATAATGAACATACTTCTGACTTCGTACTTGGCATGTTATAATAGCACGAAGTTCACATTCACAAAGTTTCAAAGAAACAGGACATTTCATTTCACACAGCCTTTACATAAATAAAACAGTAAATTAGGCCAAAGTACATCTGATTCAGTGATACATTGTGGCTTGCGAGAACGTAATATGGTGCTGGCAACTTATCAATGACAGGCCGGGAATTGTCTTAACCTTGAGTTCAGATATGCCTGGATGATCAGCCAATATCTTCATGTAAATTATTAAACTTCAACCTGAGTCTGGGTGCCTACAATGTGATAGTAACCACATGTCGATAATCTCAAGGTAGAACATTGACATTTAACATCAGGGAGGTCTCCATAACAGGAATCGTCATTATAGTCGTAGGTATGAAATGTTTACAATTTTGCGGTGTAAATCCGTGGGGCGTGACTTGCATTTGTATGATCTATTCTGATTACCACCCATTTACATTTCACTGACTAGGTGGCGTCACTATGAAAATATATTTATTCGGGCCTCACAATGCATGGTGACAACTGAAACAACTTATTTTGTGATTTGCAAACTTTTGCGACAACCCCCTAACCAGATGCTGTAATCGTTCCAAATGCCAGAATAAAAACATTTTCTAATTACCTTTAACTTGTTTGTTTGTGGTAATTTTGCAGAACTATAACTGCCAAAGATTGTAAAAAGTATCGTTCTACAGATGTCCTTCCTCGGCCATTGCCTGTCGTTTATGTGTCAGTCACCTATAAAAGACTACAAACTGTATGTCAGTTAATGACGTTTTTAGGGTTGACATTACCCTTACACTATATCTTGCTAGAAACACCAGGTACTAAAGGGTGAAAAAACATGTAAATCCCTGGAGTACGTCAGACATGTTCCTGTACATGTGATAGCATAGGAAGAGATGGTCACACATGATTACAAACATTCATGACATGACTGACTCATAAATCATCCACCTATCCTCTTGTCTTGTGGTCACATGACTGGCGGCTCCCCTTTGGAGTGGGCACAAATGTAAATGTGTGCTCTTCATAAAAAACATGAAACACTATAAACGTTTAAAAAAACAGGTTTGTTGCCGTGCTTTTATGTGAACACAGGTCTACTGGAAATGATGTTGACCTTTTCTCAATATTTGTTGTCCCATAATCCACGTGTAGCGCAGCTGTGTTTCTGGAAAGGACTATAGCCGCTGAGAGTTCAGTGGGTCTAATGTCTTTATTTATGTCTAGTGGGAATGGAAGCGACCAATATTTTACAGTATCTCTGATTAGTTCTAGGCTCGGCAGGAGAGCTCTTTGCTTCTGTCACATGTCTCTGGTGACACTGACCTTACTTTATAGTGACGCATCTAAAAGGAAGTGCGTCGATATCGCGGTAAATCTGATTAGGTGTGATTGGGAGTGGGTTTTTATCATGAGTAAAATACAGGCACAATGTGTGTGTACATAGCCATACATCAGTCACTTTTGTCTGTCTGTGGGTTTGTCTCTGTCTGTGGATTTGTCTGTTTGGGGTTTTGTCTGTGGATCTGTCTGTCTGTCTGTCTGTCTGTCTGTCTGTCTGTCTGTCTGTCTGTCTGTCTGTCTGTCTGTCTGTCTGTCTGTCTGTCTGTCTGTCTGTCTGTCTGTCTGTCTGTCTGTCTGTCTGTCTGTCTGTCTGTCTGTCTGTCTGTCTGTCTGTCTGTCTGTCTGTCTGTCTGTCTGTCTGTCTGTCTGTCTGTCTGTCTGTCTGTCTGTCTGTCTGTCTGTCTGTCTGTCTGTCTGTCTGTCTGTCTGTCTGTCTGTCTGTCTGTCTGTCTGTCTGTCTGTCTGTCTGTCTGTCTGTCTGTCTGTCTGTCTGTCTGTCTGTCTGTCTGTCTGTCTGTCTGTCTGTCTGTCTGTCTGTCTGTCTGTCTGTCTGTCTGTCTGTCTGTCTGTCTGTCTGTCTGTCTGTCTGTCTGTCTGTCTGTCTGTCTGTCTGTCTGTCTGTCTGTCTGTCTGTCTGTCTGTCTGTCTGTCTGTCTGTCTGTCTGTCTGTCTGTCTGTCTGTCTGTCTGTCTGTCTGTCTGTCTGTCTGTCTGTCTGTCTGTCTGTCTGTCTGTCTGTCTGTCTGTCTGTCTGTCTGTCTGTCTGTCTGTCTGTCTGTGGGATTTGTCTCTGTCTGTGGATTTGTCTCTGTCTGTGAATTTGTCTGTCTGTCTGTGGATTTGTCTGTTTGTGGTTTTGTCTGTGGGTCTGTCCGTCTGCCTGTGGGTTTGTCTGTCTGTGGGTTTGTCTGTCTGTTTGTGGGTCTGTCTGTCTGCCTGTGGGTTTGTCTCAGTCTGTGGATTTGTCTGTTTGTGGGTTTGTCTGTGGGTCTGCCCATCTGCCTGTGGGTTTGTCTTATGTCCGTGGGTTTGTTTGTCTGTCTCATGGTTTGTCTGCCTGAACGCCCGCCCTGTATGTCTGTCTGCTGTCAGTGTCAGTGAATGTGTCCCTCCCTCCCCCCTCCCTCCCTCCCTCACTCACTCACAATCCTCACTCACTCACAACCCTCACTCCCTCCCTCAGCCAGTTTCATTGCCTCACTATCTCCACCCCCTCTCATTCCTTCCCTGTCTCCCTGTCAGCTGCGTGGTGACTGGGTACAATCAGATGAGTTGCCTGTGTCAGCCTGTTAGCCCCCCCCCACCCAGCTACTGTTTCACGCCAGTAGATGCTAAATGACATGTTTGCTGCCAAATGCATTTTGTTTTACAACAACAACAGATATTATTGGCACAACAACAGACACTGCCAGTGGTGTGTGTGCCCAGCTGGCCGTCTGGCAGGGCCAGTGTGGTGTGTATGGCCCAAGTTGACAGCTTCAGTACTGGATAGAACTGGATCTAAGTCCCAACTTTGAAACTGCCATAACACGAAAACTATTTAAGCTATGATGCTAAAATTTTGTAGTCTCGCTTATCATATCAAAAGCATTCATCAGATTGATTCATTCAAAAATTGAATATTTTATGAGGGCCACGATTTGTTTTTTGGTCATGTGACTTTCACATTTACTTTTATTCCAATGACTTTATTTCCTAGCTTCATAGAAACAAATGTGTTCCTTTAAAAATGCTGATTATTGGCTCTTTGCACTTTTTTATTTGGAATCGGTACAATTGTTTTATATTGATGAGATTGTATACTTTTAGTCTCTATATTAGTTTCCCTTTATATATGTGATGCAGAGGTCTTATACAGAACTCTTGATACCCCAGAGTCACCTGAAACATATTTCAAAGGTGTTTACCAAATTTAGAACTCCGTAGTTGTAAATACTGAATAGAATAAAACACCTCCATATTGTGCCAATACCCCGCCCCGGTAAGCATATTTAGAGTAGATGACCGAAATGAAAACACAATGGCACCGTTTAGGGATCGGATCGTCTGAGAACATGAATTCCTACCACAGATAAAATCACTCTATCTGACCTCACCACTCCACCGTCACACCTTCAGAGATGAAAGTTTGTCAACTATGACATGATGATGATATAAATTTTTAACATTACCGTCTGAAGCACAACATTTGTATTTTTATTTACAGTTATTTCATCTGATACTAGACACCATTCTGAATAGTTGCACCTATAGGCTATAGCCAGCTGTCCATGGCCTTCTGAGTGGTGTTGCTTGGACATGCTACTGACCAACCAACATTTATTGACATTGTGGGAAACTTGAGAGTGTCCATTGTGTGTGCTGACCGCTAATAACTGGTTGTCAGCCAGTGTTTGTGGTTGATGTGGTCACTGGTGGGTAAATAAAGGTGGAGGGGTAAATAAAGCTAGGGGGGTTATCATGTGTATGTCACTACAGTGTTTGAGGTGTCAATGCCCCATATCCTGTGTCAGTACATCAGTGTCTCTGTCAGCATGAAGGGTAATTAACGGGGTAATTAACACTGCGGTCAGTCTCCCTGTCACTACCAGCCTTATAATCATGTCTTTACCTTCTTTTGGCTAATGCTATGGCTGGCAAGAAACATGCTTTCTCTAATCATGGTGCTGTAGTAGGATGCATGCATGACTGTAGAGTTTCACATGATTTCACAGTCCCTAGACATGTTAAGCATTATATAAGTAGGGTGGTTTGTGTGTCACCAAGTATTGTCTGGGGGGGGATAAATTGCTAGAGAGAAACTTGATAACATTGATTGACATTGATTTTTTTTTTATAAATCCATATTATTATTCCTCTTGAATTTACCCTTTAAATTTGTATTTAATTGTTAATGTCTTTCATTAGAAGTGATCTGGGTGTTGGAATTAGACATAAGGTGCCATAGCACAGTGAGTCGAGTGTCAGACTCTCAATTGAGATAATCCAGGCTTAAATCCTCTTGTTGCTGTGTCCAATCTTGGGCAATTTTTTTCGCTCAACATTGCTCCAGTTCACTCAGCTGCGCAATGAGTACCTGGACACTGATGTTGGAACAAAATTAATATTGGGGGCTGGTTGTGAGATTCTGCACTACTACACTGTCAGACTCAGTGCTATATATCTCAGATCATGACATCAAAAGACGGGAGGTTTAAAATTGTTTAGTAATCTTCAACATTTTTCAAAACCAAAACCCACACCCATTTCCTAAATATTGGGTGGTAAATCTACCTCCAGCCAAACCACCAGAAACAATTACACACAAAATTGCAACCATTACGCGAAACATTAATTGTATCAAGGCTGAATGCTTCCCGTAGAAGTTGAGATGTTATTAGATTGTACCTGTAGATCTACTAGGAAGACCGTGTCAACAGCTTTGAGAAGTTCTAAGGACTTGATTAATTTTGCTACCCAAAATAATACGTAAAGCAAACATTACATGGACTGACTGCAATCTAGCACCACTACACTGTTGGATTCAGCGCTTATTTCAGCATGCCTCCCATGTCACACTGTCTCAGATCATGACGTCAAAAGAAGGGAGGGGCCATTGTGCATTTCCTTCAACATTCTAAAAAATCTTTATCTCTTCAAGCTCTCAGGAAATCTCAATTTCCACCAAAAAGAGGTATTTCCAGTGATATCCGAAATAGGTTTTACCTGTCCAAATAAAAGGTGGACAGGTCTCTACATAAAGCTACGGATATAAGTTATCTTTCTATATGTACTACCAAATGAATTACGATGAAACTTATCAAATGCATAGGGCAAACATAACATGCACTGGCTGTGGTCACTAAATCACACACCGGCCGAGACAACCCAACCTACCAAGTGCCTCTCACACACACTTGAATCAATTATTAACTAGAGATACACCGCCTCCTTCACCTACTCCCAACTCCCTCATTGTTTCAGGTTTCCTCGCCCACTTGGTCCAGGGAGATGACATCGAGACCTGCATCCGAGCAGCTAACTACGCTGCCAACCTCATCATCCAGCGATCCGGATGCACCTACCCAGAGAAGCCAACCTTCAAGACCAGCGTCTTCTAAACACGAAACACGTCACTGTAGCCTCAGGTTCACTGCCAGATGATGATTCGTCGGACGAGCCTTTGTGAGGGTTCCACTGCCATATATAACATATCAATAATAATATTGTTTTATGTTGACAAAATCCTATTCAATACAGTGAGGGTGCTAAATTCTGGATTTTCATGAGCCATACTTTTCCATAAGGATTCTGTTGCTGATATAACACTTGTTTATGTTAGAGAACATCCCAGCGGGACCAGAAATAGTAGTCTGGAAACTATACAAAATAGCATTCTGAAATTTACCATGAGTTTTGCACCACATGTGTTATTCTCGTTTACGTTGGAGAAGTTCTCCATTAAACAAGAGTTAAGATCTGAACGGTTCATTACATTGCCATCTGGACTTTGCAGTCCAGGAAGTATATGTTTATGGGCTACCAGATCACTTTGTCATTGTGTCCAATCTGATGTTGCTGCTCATTGTTTATATCGATACTACCATTGGAATTATTCAAAATTGATACGAATTGAACATTTATAATACTTTGCTGTGTATCCAAGAAAAACAAATTAATGACAATTATGACAAACACATTACTTCATCTTGTGTTACCAAACAATGTAGCAATATCCTTTGCTTATGACGAAATGAAGTAATTGCACTTTGACCAATGTGTACTGGCTACAGAAATACAATATGCTATATTACAATTCTCCATTCATCAACTACATACGTTTGTTTGATCAGGGAGCCGAACAAGTGATATCTTGCTGTAGTGCAGCAATGTTCATTAATACTGGTGATGATAAATCACATGTATGATGATACATTATATTAGTAATAAATGACGCCATATGTGGAATAGCCATATGTTACCAATTATTTTGTTTTGTTGTTCTAGCTACGTTTTAATTGAGAAATCCTGGGTTTGTCTGTTTGTATCCTATTTCTTCTGTGTGTTTGTTACAATACAGACTATACCAAACCTAAATGTCGTTCCTGTTATGTCGACTGTTTTATATCAGTAGAAACAGAGTTATGGCTATGTACTGAGGACGTTTATTACCAACTTAAGTACCTCAACCAGTTAATGATTTGTCATTCTTGTTTTATGCTCTGCTGTGATGTTTAGGTGTTTCAGCTTGCCATCTACTAGTGTTGCTGATCTTAAACATGTCTTGCACTTAACACACTATAATTGATACTGCCGTTTGTACAACTGAACTGTAAACTTCCAATTACGCATGCTGCAATTGTAATTGTGTAAAACTGCCAGACCCTGACTGAGATGTCTGTAATTATCTTTGAACTGAAAATATAAAGTATGAACATAATAATAACAGAATGGAGATGCATGTTTGTTCAGGTCGACTTGTTAAAAACAATCCGGACAATAAAATCCTTTATTTCAAAACATTGATTTAGTTAAAACTTGTTAAGCATTGTAATGTTACTTTTATACTTGCTTCCTGTCGGTGGCTATGCACAGCTGAACCCTCTGATAAACCAAGTAAAAAATAAACTTAGTTCTTGTCTAGAAATATAAAACAGGCTCTGTAATTAATTTCATTTTAACTATGATTTATTAAGATTGCAAATTTTAAACTGACATCGTAGTCATTTTTTGAAATAAAAAATGAAATAAGGTGAAGAAAAAGAAGTGGGCACAGGTGAGAAACATATTTTTTGCTTGGCCTAATAACTTAGTGCCGTGTCTCGCGATCATTGGTGCTGTTTTTGTGGAATTGTAACCTCGGCAAACAGGATTAAAATCTGTCATTACGCCGTGTTCACCCTCTCACAGATGTCCTACAAGTACACTGTAGTACATGCATCGTCTTGACTATTCCATATCTTAGGGTTTGATTTTGTGACAAAATAAATGGACCAATATTTGAACATGGTCCAAGTGAATGACATCTCCAACCAGCTGGTCACTGCTGTCACCACAAAGACCAGTGTCTATGGTCATCTTCTGGACTCCAAACAAAACGCATGAGTTATTTGTCATTTCTAGCTTCAACAATCGCATTGCAAAATAATTTTGGTAGTTATTATGACGTTATAAAACGACAAATAATAACAAATCTGACATAACATCAAAATATAGAACACATTAACTGTAAACTAACTTTAAAAGAATTTAATAGTTGCCATTAGTTTAACAAGAAACAAGCATGGTTTACATTAAACCTCACTACACTGTATTTAAGTCACCCTGGCGACTGTTCTAGGGTGACCTTAACAGCAAGGTGGTTGTATTGGTGAGGTTTGACCATATACCAGAATGGAGACTTGAAATGTCGCTTTTATGCAGGTAATTTTCATAGCAAGAGGTATTAATAGATTGCTAGTTTACATCCTCAAATGGAGCAACAATCTATGAACAGAAACTGAATTTAAATTCATTCTGATAACCATTTTTAATTTCACATGTCATTGCGGGACGCATATTGATGTAACACCAGTCAGACGAAGCGAGGAATTGGATTCATGTGACAACTAAAAAAACATATCTTTGTGATG
The DNA here is from genome assembly GCA_025642075.2 of Ridgeia piscesae. NCBI lineage: Eukaryota > Metazoa > Annelida > Polychaeta > Sabellida > Siboglinidae > Ridgeia > Ridgeia piscesae. The sequence continues at coordinate 212,369 of JAODUO010000455.1, forward strand.
TTTCAAATACTGGTGGATCATAGACCAGTAGTTTATGTTGTTTCAAATACTGGTGGATCATAGACCAGTATTCCATGTTGCTCTAAATACTGGTGGATCATAGACCAGTAGTCCCTATGTTGTTTCAAATTCTGGTGGATCATGGATTGTTAACAGGTTGATTGTTACGCCAGAGAACTATGGTGGATAGGCAAGGCTATAAAGGTACGTTTTAAAATGATGGCGGAATAATATTACTGACCAATATTTTCAACTGATTTAACACTAGAAGGAAGGATATTTTGGAATAGGAGTAGCTACAGAAAAAGCCACAGTCCTCTAGGGACAAAACGTAAATCAGAAGCTGGATAGTTTCATTCCCTGGCACATCAATACATATAATAATTATCGACTCTGAGACTGATCAACCCTTCTGCGTTGATGCCTCTGAGGTTGGTTTCCAATTATTTCATAAATAAACAACTCCAACTACCAATCCATTATAAGAGTAACGCCCACTCAGTAGATCGCAATACTGGTCTACAAATAGGAGAAAGATCATGTTAAGAAGAGAAATACCAGAGCTTAGTTTTTGTTTTAAATAAGGGGATAGCGCGAACGCAGTCCCCCACTACCAAAAATTACGCACCCGAGTTACCCACATTTGGGGTAATCGCAAGGGTCAGCCAGTCCGAAGTGCAATGGAGAGGCCTCGCCCTGGGAGAACCTCCTTGGTGATCAAGGTTTCTCCTGTGCCAGGTAAGTATGCTTGACCACACGGTCCCAGTGTGACCGCATGTAGCGCGGTCCGGTGAAAATGAGGTGTTTGTAGATACCTCGTTGCGGTAGATTTATAGCAGGTATTGAATTATGTTAATATTTATGTTAACTGTAAATTCTTGTTGTATTTTAACTGCTTATTGCCCTACTTCCAAATGTTTTATTAGGTAATTCAATTCATATTTGTATTAATTATTTAATTAAAAAGGCTAATTTGTTAAATGCTATGGAATGTTTGTTGGTCTCTTGTGAAGTTGGCCATAGTTAATGTCATCTCTTCTTCTTCTTTTCTTTCCTCTCCTCACTTTTCTCTCACTGTGTCCTCTATCAACAGTCTCCATGTCCCTATGTCTTTTGCTGTTGTACTCCATTCATCTCCTACTCTTTCCAGATCTCTCTTAACGCAGTCCTCCCATCGCATTCCCGGTCTTTCTCGCGTCCTTTTTCTCTCTACTTTCTGGGCACCTACTCTCTTTGCCAATTTTTCATCTCCTATTGTATCCACATGTCCAGTCCATTTCAACCATTTACTGATCCAGTTTCTTCTTAAAACTTTCCTTCACTCCAACCTCCACTCTCAGTTCGTTCAGTCTTCTCGTATCCGCTCTCTTCACTCCCACGATTCTTCTTATTCAGTTACTCTTGCAAACCTGCTACGGAATGTGAATAATATTAAAAATACAGTAAACGAGAATCAAGTCAAGCGCCAGTGGTGTCTCGTGGTCATCCGCAAAACTGGTATAGGAAGTGAAGTCGGAATAGACACATAATTAAAAATATGATAAATAGGCTGAAATGTGTTTATAATCATTTCCATTTTTATTGAACCATTGCATATTTGCTTAACATCAAACTTATTTTGCATAACAAAAATATAAGGTATATTACATTATTAGTATTGTTATACTCTTTGCAAACCCTTGCACTTTTTGCAAATTGTAAATACATATTACACACCTCTTTTGTAATTAAATCACCATTGTTATGTGCATCTGTTGAGGCGTCGACATATTCAAGTTTTTAGTTAAGTTGAATTATAATCTATCAATTTGTATAAACACTCTCTACAGTGTCCATCTATCAGATATGATGTTCGTTTCGACCAAACTATTTTAGGCGATTTGAGCGCGATGACACAGGAAGTGACGTTACTTGTTCGGCGCGCTGCATTTCGGATGTTACGTGACGTCATGCAACGTCAGCGTGGCGCTTATAGCCACAGATGCGGCAACAGGTAAGGAAGAACATAGCCTTTTTTATCGTCCTAGTGCCAGGGGGTTTGGAAATTACTCCTCCACATTTTCACGAAAATGTTGGGTTATCAATGCAACCGTAGTTAACATAAATATCATCAGCGATCGTATGATATAGACAATCGTGTCAGTCCACGAAGTTGTCATAGTTGACGGTAGTGGATTATTGGAAGAAGAAGAAGCGGTGTGAAGTTGGAGGTTGTGTTGTTAATGTTAGGTGTTGGCCTGTAGCACTAAACTCATTTGGTTCATAACTAGGCCGTAGATTTCTATAATAAAACAACGACTATGACGTCTTGTACTGGGCCAGTTTCATGACGTAATTGGGCCTACTTATATAGAAGCACGACTTTGTTTATTGAAACAATCGCGTCTTTTACTAAGACATTCATCTTAGTTCTTTCTGTATCGGCTTCATGAAACCGATCCCTCTTCATAACACTGCTTTGCTTTCGTGACAGTCTGAGACAAATCGAAGCAGAAAAGAAAGCAACACTCCCCGGCAAACAATTCGAGAGAACCGATATAAAAAAGATACATCTTTATAAAGATCACCATTCAAACTGACCAAAATGCCCCCGCCATAATCCAAGTTAAGGCTCGTCAAAACATTAAAACGTTCAACTGCACTACTTAAAACGGCTTTGCCAACATATCTGGAAGGTGTACGCCTGTCCCCCATAACAAATAGGATTCAACCTTCCCGGTTTCAGCGCCTAAGTGTAAGATAGATTCCAATCTTGTGAAATCTTGTCGTTCCCCCTCGACTCACATCGGACGTCAAATCACGCCGTACACAAAACACTCCAAGACGGCTTTCACGGGGCGTCGACTTTGAACCATTCCAAGGGGTGTTTTCGTCAACAGATCGGTTACACGCGCTGCGACGGGGTCGCTGTCCCCCGCCGCCCGCATGCTGTGACGCGCCGTGTGCGTGGGAATATAATGGGAATCACGCACTTGCGCCATGACATGTCGCCTGTCATTACCGCGCCGGATGAACCCGCGCGTCGAGTTACATCGCTACGCCTAATCGACACTGTCGATAAATGCGAGGCGGTGATTTCTGTTCGCGCGTCACTCCGCCGGTTGCTTGTCGTTTGCGCTGTGACGGCGTAAATTTGGCGGGAGTCGCCCGAAGCTGGCGTGAGGATGGGATACGATGAACTGAAGGCGTTGACTTTGTGTGCGTCTTTTCGTTTGTATACGGATTGTAATTGTGGTTTTCTAATCCAAGAGACGGCAGCTCCATGTCGCTATAAAAACATATGAAACTTTGCCACCTTTAGCAAAACAAGTAAAGATTAATTTGTTTGAACTCGCATTCCCATCCTAAACCTTCGGCGACCCTAATGATTGACGACCCTTGCTCGTCCCGTTCACGATTATCTCTATTGCATATTGTATCCTGCGCTTCTGAGCTCGGAATCCTGTCTCCCGAGGATAATGCCTGGGCACTGTGGCAGTTCATTATTGTTATAGTATATCATGTCATTATTATTATTATCATTGGTGGTGGTAGTAGTAGTGGTAGTGGTAGTGGTAGTGGTAGTGGTAGTGGTAGTGGTAGTGGTAGTGGTAGTGGTAGTGGTAGTGGTAGTGGTAGTGGTAGTGGTAGTGGTAGTGGTAGTAGTTGTTGTTGTGGTAGTGGTAGTGGTAGTGGTAGTGGTAGTGGTAGTGGTAGTGGTAGTGGTAGTGGTAGTGGTAGTGGTAGTGGTAGTGGTAGTGGTAGTGGTAGTGGTAGTAATACTACTCGGTTATATTATATAATCAGTCGGTTTAAACAAAAGTTGAAATAATTCAGTTTAGTATTGTATCAATACCACTGTCTCAGTTAAAATTCAGACCTCTAAATTTGTGTGTGACATGGTTTTGAGAGATATGTGAACTTATAATAGATTCAAGGGAAGATTCCAAATTACTTGTATTGATTTTTGGGTAAGAAAACATAGGCTTAAATATGTTCTATGATGAATACTATGCATAAAGGTTTGCTTTTTCGCAACATTATGAAATGAGACGGTAGAAAACGTCGATTGACGTAGGCATTTTTAAAAGCCGAAGGGGCTCAGATTGATTGCATGAGAACTGTCTCTGTCAAATCAACGACGACAAAGCTGACCGTTTGTATTTGCTGGTGCTTCGTGTTGTAAGATTAATTTGTTAAGTTGATTTGTGTTTTCCCATAAATAATTGCTGGACGCTTTCCCCTCTCGCTCATCGTCTCTCCCTCCCAATCCCAGGCATCCTTCCCTCCTCGTTTCTCTGTCAATTTGTCACCATCCTTATTATCCCACCCATGTATCTTGTTTTAACCTCACGGTCCCTGACATCCTTTCACTTTCTATGCGTCAATCTTTTTTGCAGCCCGTTTGCTTTAAGCTCTTGACCTTTCTTTTCTTTGCGCCTTGACTAACGCACCGAAACAAGCAAATGCTCGCACACACACACGCACGCACACACGCACGCACGCACGCACGTACGTACACATAAGCACACACACCCTCCGTCCTAATCCCCGCCCCTTCCCCAGTCCATCACGTATCGCTCCCTCATTTTCTCCTCCATCATTCCTTTCGCCGCATTCCTTCTCTCTATCCCTCACGCATACACACGCGCACGCAACGCACGCACCCACGCACGCAACCACCCCCTCCAATCCCCGTCCATCATTCCCTATTACTCACTCCTCATCCCTGAACCCCACCCTTTCCGCCTCCTTTCCCTCCCAAGTCCCAATCATCTATCCTTCCGTCACTTCGTCTGACAGCTGCAGGCGTCGTCCTTGCATTAAGCGATGATACCTTCGTTCTGCGTATTTTATTCATGACACATCAAAGGCTGCCGTGAGGCGGGTGAACATATCGAATTACAGCGGTGCGTGTCAATAAACCGTTTGATGGGCGCGCTCATTTAGAGACAGTTCTCATGACCAACGCGTGTCGAAACCACCGCCACGACGCCTGCCGAGACTCGGCGATATGCCCACGTCAATGACGTATGACAGGTCCCTGTTTCTCCTGTTGACGGACAAGTTCAGTGTAGTTGTAGGCAGGCGGCCGCCTACGCCGAGACTGCCAGCACGCCCGTGGTGTCATATCGATTTCGCACGCAGAAAGTGGCCGAAATGTCTACATAACGCGTGTGGCCAGTAAAAAATAAACCGGCTCGAATACATCACGAATTATAGAGCCTAATTATTCTCCAGAGCTCATATTTGCAGCCGTAAACGCACAGCAGAAGAGTAACGTAACTATCAGCACGTATATCTTCCCACAGTTCGGTGAACACAAAGGAGTCTTATTTACTAAATTAAGTGCTTGCAAGCGTGTATGTGTACAAATTATGGAACTCGCAGGTTCTCAAAGTTGTAGTAAATTCCTCTGTAACAACACTGTAGTATTATTTCGCAGTCATCTTGACAATTATCTGGTTTACCTTTAATATTCTTCGTTAGTTCGTTGACACGTCCATTCATACATCCTTTCACAACTTTGGCTTTCTTAAAAATTCTCAACCCTTTTCGATTCACCCCGGATGCCGATATTCTTAACTTTTTACTTAAACCAACTTATCAATATTATGTTGTGATTTATTGCAGTCTATCACATTGTACTGCGATAATGTTTCAGTGAAAGATTATTAGATAGACATAACGACAATATAACGTGACCGGAGACTATTCGATTTAGCGAGCCTTGCGTTGTCAGCTACCATCTGCTACCAACTAATTGAATATGTCATTTCGCGGGATCATGTGTCGTCGACGCGTCCAACGTCGCTTGACCTGTAAACAGGCCAGGCCCCAGGGTCAGTCTAATTGGTCACCTCGGTTGACCGCTGACCGCAGGGTAACAGTAGTTATCTTGGACAGCCTCTAATTTGTCGCTAGACAGATTGCCTGATGTGTCCACCGCACGCGACCGATGACAAAAGATCGGGGCGCGACACACGCGCGTCTGTGGTAGAGCAAGCGTGTAGTGTAGATAATGATATCAGGCTCGTAAAGTGACTGGTTTCGGAGGTGTGTTTTAGGACCTCCTAGTGCACACCCCTCGTCAGTGAAACTCTCAAACAAGACCCATTGAAGAACATCGAAAAACCTGCAGTTGCACCCTATTGTGGGTCGCCAGAAACCCCCTCAATTGCAACCCTCCTGTCAACGTCCAACTCCACACAAAGCTGAATTCGTTTGCCCCAAGCAAACCTATTTTGGCACAGCACCATGCACTACTCCACTTGCCTGACTGCAGTGTAGCATGTATATGTAACACAACACAGTATACGTTATGGCACCTGCCAGCTGTCCTGGAATATCCGGGAGTGTCCCACATTGTAGGTATATCTCTCCGTCTCACTACATGCAAACAAGTGTCCGCCGTGACCTGAGACACCACGGGAGACGTGCTGGGAGATGCTGAAGCTCCGGCGAAAAAGATCCGAGACAGCGACACGGGGCGTGTACTCAACCACTAATGGATATGCCCAGCTTAAAAAAAAACAATGGTATCCACTAGTTTTTGTGCACTACGGGTGCATCGCGTCCGAGGTGCCAATGCACTTGTCTCTTTCAATGTCCTGATATTTGATCCGGGGATGGTTTGCAAGGAAATGGTCAAGAATAACAGTAAATGGCCATATTCGTGAAAATGTTCATCAAGTTGGAAGAACAAAATGTTCAAACAAGTCTTCTTATTTCACAACTAATATTTGTTTACTCACATCGACGGTTCGATCACAATTAGTGGTCTTCATCAGCAACAGTGTCTTCACTGCTCGCCAGAGGGCTTGGCGAGCAGACTGTCCCACACGTGACTGAGTCTGTAGCCACTCGACTTTGTTCATAGTTGGTGCAATCTTCCTATTCCAGATGGCTTCTTTAATCCAACGCACACACCTGTCTGTCTCTCCATCCACCACTTTCTCCCCTCCAAGTCTGTCATACGCTTGTGTCTGCTTGCATGGTCTGTTATTGCCGACTTGTGTTCTACGTTTGTCGAGCATTTTCATTTCTCCCGACGTCTAGTTGTTATCGTTTTAACTTCTTTCTTGTGTTCATTTTGTCTCGTTCCAAAATGTTCGTTCGGTTTCGTGGATGTAAGACACACCGCAGGTCTTGCATGGGATTTGGTATGAGCCTTAGAGCGGTTCTGGTAAGATGTATTATATTTCGGTGAGCTCTCTGACATTACCCGGCCAGTCGTTCAGTTAACTGGGGGGATACAAAGGTTCCACTTGCAGCTTTGCATTCTAACACTCAGTTTGACATTTGAGCACGTTGAACATGCCATGGTGCGTAAGGACGGTAAGGTGATTAATAACGTTTACAAATGGAACAGTGGCAGTTTCGACACCAGGCGTTGTCGATATTGGAAAAATCATACCGAGAACAATAAAGTTCTACAGTTAAAGTTGGCCGGATACTTTTGCTGGAAAGATATTGCGCCTACTGACGAAACCAATTTCGCGTTTCTTTGTAAGCAAGATATCTGTATCCTGCCTGCATGTGTCGGTTTGCCGACTTCGCTCCTCCCTGGCACGTTCATATAACCGCTCAGCCCGATGTTGTGACGGTCATTTGGAAATGACAAGGCGGCTTCCCAGGAGAATATCTAAAACTATAGAAACTACAATAGTTTGAAATAAAAATGTTTCATTATGAAAGAAAAACCTACTTTATGCTTTTATGACCAATAAAAGTGCTGATTTTAGCATTGCTTGAAACGGCGCTGAAATCGTTGGTACTTCAGTTTTAGGAATTTCCAACGACAAATCACACCAAGAACACATTCGATCATTTATTTGAAGAAATATGCGACTTGCGGTCCTTCTGCCATACATAGAAAGGCAGTACTAAGTACAGTTTGCAAAAAGGCAACGTCACTATTTTGTGTAAACTTTGTTTTCTAATTTATATTATGATGTTTAAATAGTATTGTTTAGATATGCCTATATGAGTAGCAAAATCGCTTTTCAAAGAACACATACAAAACGGTACGCCTATTTTACGTTCTGCCTATTTAAAAACGCAGATAAATTACCGGAAATAATTTGGCTCCCGCCTATATAAAGTTTGCGGAACCTTCCGATACAAACCGAATACTCCTCTAGACAAGCAGGCTAGAGAAATACAAGATCAAGAAAAGATCACAGAACGAACAGAGCCAGTTTACACCGCACTATACGACAGTGAACAGAGTACCATCATTCACACAACACCCTTACCCACTGTTCTCCCGGCAATCACTTTGGCAAAGTCAATTACTTCACAGACTCATCATATTAGAGTTGACGTTGCTGTCATCAAAGCAGTTATGCAGGTCTGTCTAAAATTACTGCCCCGTCAATATTTATAAACCCTCGCTTGACGTTACTAATCGAATTTATCCGTTTATAATGGCCGCGACTGCTGTTAATGTGATCTGACGCACGCGGTGATCAATGTTTATTGTTAACACATCGTCGGGTAATTGTAGCAGGCGCTTAGCAGCCTTAATCGATAAACTAGCGTTATAGTAACATTGAATAGCATGGATCCTACGACATTTGTGACAATTACGTGACTGTGCGTGACGAATTGCATATGGCAATAACATTAGGTATAATCCGGGATGCGCAAACGTTACCATTTCGCAACAGTAAGATAATCGTTGTAGACCTGAAGAATGCGAATTAATCTTTTTTGCGAACAGTCAACTGCCAATCTTGCCAATAGCTTTTATGCACTATTTTGCAAGTTACCAGGAACGTTTATTCGAACTTGTGCCTAGCCTGTCCATACCATAAAACATATTAGTTTTGTCATACTAGTTCCTACACCGGTGTGCCACTCTAACCTAGGCATTCAAACACACACACACCACCCACCCACCCACCCACCCACCCACCCACCCACGCACACGCACACGCACACGCACACGCACACGCACACGCACACGCACACGCACACGCACACGCACACGCACACACACACACACACACACACACACACACACAGATCAACATATGATCTCCCACCATACGCTGTAGGCGTGTAATAACCGACTATTAAACATAAATCTGCTCGGTTGTTCGACTAAGATCAGCACTGCGCCGCCATTCGTTAACGAGGCCATGTGAGCAGTCTAATGCAAGCCGCGCGGTGATTGGCTGTGAGCTGAGCGCGCGCCCTGACGCTGACTCCAGCGCTGTGGGCTGCTTCCAAGCGCAACAGGCCAATTTGACAAAATTAGCTCAACGTGTAGGCGTGATCGGTGATCACCGGTGAATTGATTGCGTCAACGCGACAGGATCTGTTGTCAGCGCCCGCCAGGAAGCATCCGGAGAGCTGCGCCTTCCGATTTCATCGACTGCCGTTTACCGCGCGCTGTTTGTCGTCTGCTTCTTCGTGGCGCCATATTGCCGCGACGTTTGTTTGTTTGTTAGCAGCAATCTTCCATAGAGCTTCCTACCAATACCTTGTTACGCTAGGCTGTACGTAGATTGTCATTTAAAACAGTTGATGTTCTCGTAATTATGATCCAATGTATGTAGTAAAGTCAATTTAATCATTGTTATGTAGCGGAATATATGTAGTTAGGCCAGTCTAAATCTTGTTCTGTAGCGGTGATCGTGCTGAAAGTGCCCCAAAACCAGCCCAAAACATACTCACAAGGAATCACCATTGTAATTGAGAAGACATCGACTTTCGTGAATGAAGGCGTATGTAAATTACATACAAAAATGATGTATGCTACATAATATAATACTTTTTATAAACAAACGTTTCTGCACGTCTACAAACACAAACGGGAAATATGATGTATAAACCATTGAAACTTTGGTCAAAGGCGAACTGAAACCGCACGCGTTAAATTTTTAGTTACGAAGTTGGTCGTCGAGCGGCGGAGTTACACAATGTAGCCAGCTGATTAGTAATCAGCAATAGGCCATTTGCATGCGAGCGTCGTGCACGTGCTTACGTGGCGCGTGCGTGTGTGCACGCAACGCAACGCAAATGACGCACGGGTGCACCCGTGCGTCATTTGCATTGCGTGCATGCGTTGTATGCCCGTGTATATGAACGTGTTTTTGTGTGTGTACTCCCTATGTAGCTGTATACAGGTGTGTGTGGGGGGGGGGTATTGGTGTGAGTGCGTGTACGGTGTGTGTGCGTGACAGCGTGTGTGTATGTGTGTAGCTATGCATGTGCGGCGCGAGTGCGTCATGTGCGCACGTGTAGATGAGTGTGAGTGCACGCGTGCATAAATATAGACATTACGTAATTCCACGAAAGACAAAACTTGTTTTGATATAACCATAATAGCCAGGCATGCATAGAGAAGGTATTGGCGGCAGGTTGATCTCCTTTGACAAATTGACGGCTCGGTTTGTTTAACGACACACGCGCCACCCGACGGTGGACCACCGCATGCTGTGACTTAACACGTGCCCTCTGCGGGTGACATGATTTAGACGAACCACGTAGGCGAGCAACAATTAGCGTTTTGTAGGTCGACTTAAGCGGTATAGATCGTGACCGTAATGGCTTATGGAAAGCGACAGACACATCGCTTTGTTTGGTAAGATCCCTAGCAATCGTGTCTGTATCTGATGCACTGAGATGAGACGAATTCTGCCCGTCCCGTAGATGGTTTCGTTAACCTTCTTATTACGAGCCTGATTTAGCTGTTTAAAATCGATTTCTGGCCTTCTGGACGCTTCCGTTTTAATTTAGTCCTTTAATATCAACACTTTAGGCATACTTAAGACATGACGTCTTCGGAACGTGATCTTTCTTTGGCGATGTTTCTTTAAATTTGCTACATTACCACGAGAAACGAATGACCAACTACGCTCGGCCTCATCGTTGCCGCCTCCCCTCTCCATAAGACGCAGATACTCGCCTGGTCGCTAAAGCTCTTTATGAGTGTTGTTAGCTAACAGGAAGACAACGAATGTGGAAAGTGAACACCTGGCTTAGTGCATTAGTAAAGATAAATGCATGTATCCGTCGTTTTTAGTAACGTTTAGTCCCAGCGCAACTCGCGGAGTACGCCGTAACCATCCATCACAGCTCCCGTACCGCACGGCGCACGGCGCACGGCGCACGGCGCACGGCGCACGGCGCACGGCGCACGGCGCACGGCGCACGGCGCACGGCGCACGGCGCACGGCGCACGGCGCACGGCGCACGGCGCACGGCGCACGGCGCACGGCGCACGGCGCACGGCGCACGGCGCACGGCGCACGGCGCACGGCGCACGGCGCACGGCGCACGGCGCACGGCGCACGGCGCACGGCAGTGACTGACGTGTATTTCATCGATAAGATGGTCACGTCGGTTCGGTGGTCCATGTCGCTTCCGTTGTTATTATGGTCCACTTCGCTTCTATGGTCCACGTGGTTTTATGGTTTACGTTTCTTCTATGGTCCACGTCGCTTTTATGATCCACGTCGTGTCTATGGTCCACGTTTATTCTATGGTCCTCGTCGCTTCTATGGTCCACGTGGCTTTTATGGTGCACGTTTCTTCCATGGCCTACGTCGCTTCTATGATCCACGTTGTCTCTATGGTCCACGATTCTTCTATGGTCCACGTATCTTCTATGGTCTACGTCGCTCCTATGGTCCACGTTTCGTCTATGGTCCACGTTTCTTCTATGGCCTACGTCCCTTGTATGGTTCACGTCGTCTCTATGGTCCATGTTTGTTCTACGGTCCCCGTCGCTTCTACTGTCCACGTTTCTTCTATGGTCCATGTCGCTTCTATGGTATATGTTTCGTCTGTGGTCCATGTCGTTTCTGTGGTCCACGTCGCTTCTGTGTTCTACGTTTCTCCTATGGTCCACGTCGCTTCTATGGTCCACGTTTCTTCCATGGTCCACGACGCTTTTATGGTCGACGTTTTCTATATGGCCTACGTCGCTTCTATGATCCATGTTGCTTATATGGTCCATGTCGCTTCTATGGTCGCACGGTAAAAAGCAACATCGTCGTGCGCGGAGATGCTCAATACCAGGCTCACGAAAAACCTCCGCCCATTATTTGAAGCTCGCCAATATCCCCCAACTAAACCCCACTGAGCCTCATAAAACCCTCCAGTTGCACCCCTCTCTTGAAGCTCATAGGGAATCTCTCCTTCATCCACAAACCCCAAACTTGACCATCCCATTGAGGCTCACCAGGAATGGTGGGACATAATTTACGTATGTTTATAACAATATATGCCCTTTTGCGACGTGTAAATGCTTTAAATAAACCGGTAAGACAAACTTATAAATATTTAGTTATTTTTTATCGATCGATTGGGCGGTTGATCGATCGATCGATTGAACGATTCATTGTGAATGGTTGATTGCGATAGTTTAGTTTCGATTGGCTGGTTTCGATTGATTGATTACGGTTGGGTGGTTGATTGGTTGATTGGTTGATTGGTTGATTGGTTGATTGGTTGATTGGTTGATTGGTTGATTGGTTGATTGGTTGATTGGTTGATTGGTTGATTGGTTGATTGGTTGATTGGTTGATTTATTGGTTGATTTATTGGTTGATTTATTGGTTGATTTATTGGTTGATTTATTGGTTGATTTATTGGTTGATTTATTGGTTGATTTATTGGTTGATTTATTGGTTGATTTATTGGTTGATTTATTGGTTGATTTATTGGTTGATTTATTGGTTGATTTATTGGTTGATTTATTGGTTGATTTATTGGTTGATTTATTGGTTGATTTATTGGTTGATTTATTGGTTGTTTTAGGTTGATTTATTGGTTGATTGATTGGTTGATTTATTGGTTGATTTTTGGTTGATTTATTGGTTGATTTATTGGTTGATTTATTGGTTGATTTATTGGTTGATTTATTGGTTGATTTATTGGTTGATTTATTGGTTGATTTATCAATCGACCTGCCGGCCGCCTGGCTGGCTTAATGATATAGCCAATAAGTTGCTACTAACTATCTAATCAGAGAGTCTCCATAGCCATGACACAAACAGATAAGACGGTTGTCATTTTATTCAGAAAATTGGCAGACTGACTAGAAAGGCTGTTTACAGGTGGTGAATACTAAATGGTTACTTTATCTATTGTACCTGTTGATTAATTGGCACAGTGACATGGAATGTCCATTATGATATCCAACAATGATTGTCATTAGCCAACAACCTCACGCGAGCGTCTTAACAATCAAACAATTATTATTGTCACCGTCTAATTTTGGCCTGTCTGACGCATTCACTTCTATGTACAGCAGGAAGCGGAATAACCATACAACGCATCGTGATGGTGATATCGGATGAAAGTCGTTATATCAACCAACGTCCAACTCCGTCTGACCGGAAAGACTATTAAAATGTATTTATATTTGTCCATTGGCGCTTCTATTTAACGTGTCTGAAATGTTGGCTTATTGTTACACGTACTGTCTAATCCCGTATCGTCAACAAGACGGGAGACGGGTGCTTATTGCCATCTAACGATCTGTTACCGCTCGTCTGCACACACAGAACTGTACTACCCGTTATTACGAATGCATCTTTGGTCGACATGCGATGCAATCGAGACATGTGATGACAGTGGCTAATAACCAGAACAAGACAAACTCGCTGTCTGACCATAAGTGATGTTTATACGCTTCTTTTGTCGTTGCCGTTATTGTCCGCGCGACTTGGTCCGTCGGTGAGCAAAACGCTCTATAACGCATCACCGTTATATGAGAACCGTGGTTAGTAACTAACCGCGCAGTACCGGTAACACGACAAGACACTACGTCAAGCGCTTTATCCGTTGGCTGACGTGTTCTTTGAAGGAGCGGTCAAAGTGTGGTTTAAATTATCTGGTTGTCTGGACTTGGACGTTTATGAGATGAAAGTGTGACAAATAGGCAGCACAACCGAACAAGGCCCACGGGCAGCGGAGAGTCAAATATCTCATAACGAGGAGGACACTGTTATTTTGCGCTGTTAACATTTCGAGATCTGTGTCATGTAGTCATAAAGCGAACAACGGACACTCGTGTTTTAATATGGCAGCGTGTCTGTTCCGGAATCACCTGCACGAATGAGTAACTGGCTATAGACAATAGTGGATATGTGTGTACGGATATTCTTCGCGCATTAATTGCAGCATGGCTGGATGCTTCCAAGAGAAGCCGAGATGGTGTTTGATTGAGCAGGTCTGTCAGTGAGTAAAGTATAAATGGCTTTGGGCAATCCTGAGGATTCGATACGTCGCTATATAACAACTTACCTTTACTTTTACCTTACCCCCTTAGTCCAGGTGGACTTCAGTTGTGTTCAAAGGGATTCTGAGAGCAATTTTAAACTTACCAATAACTCCGCCTACCTCCGCAATACGGCCAATAGCCAGGTGCCTTGAACGCTTCTTGGGCGCAAAAATGCGAACATTTCCTGGTTTTGTTTTGGTACAATAGACGTATGTGTGCTGCGCGTGCGCGTGCGTGCGTGCTTGTGTGTGTGCGGGTGTGACTGTTTGTGCGTGCATATGTGTATTTGTGCATGCATGTGTGTATACATTTTGGCGTGTGTGTATCTGTGCGTGTGCGTGTGCGTGTGCGTGTGCGTGTGCGTGTGCGTGTGCGTGTGCGTGTGCGTGTGCGTGTGCGTGTGCGTGTGCGTGTGCGTGTGCGTGTGCGTGTGCGTGTGCGTGTGCGTGTGCGTGTGCGTGTGCGTGTGCGTGTGCGTGTGCGTGTGCGTGTGCGTGTGCGTGTGCGTGTGCGTGTGCGTGTGCGTGTGCGTGTGCGTGTGCGTGTGCGTGTGCGTGTGCGTGTGCGTGTGCCTGTGCACGTGCACGTGCACGTGTGCTGTCGTGCGCGTGTGTGTGTGTGTGTGTGTGTGTGTGTGTGTGTGTGTGTGTGTGTGTGTGTGTGTGTGTGTGTGTGTGTGTGTGTGTGTGTGTGTGTGTGTGTGTGTGTGTGTGTGTGTGTCGTATGTGTGTGTGTGTGTGTGTGTGTGTGTGTGTGTGGTGTGCGTGTGCGTGCGTGCGTGCGTGCGTGCGTGCGTGCGTGCGTGCGTGCGTGTGCGTGCGTGCGTGCGTGCGTGCGTGCGCATACTTTTATCACATCTGTGCTTGTAATACTAACGTCTTATTTAAAACTGAAGAAGAACAGAAAAGGTCAGACAAACATCTTTGATGTCCCGTTCTTGCTGCGCTAATTCTTGAGGCCCAGGCCTATGCCAAGGAGATAAAGAGCGGTTTGACGAAGTCTCTATACGTATTCATTATAACTAATATATCGCAAGTGTCATCGACTGCAATGAAACTTGAGATATATCGGTCTGAATACATGGCAGAACTTCAAAGAAAAATTACAAATTTTCTGCGCTGTCGCGGCGTGCTAATAATATAATAAAAACGATCTATCGTTGTGAAATCCTCACCAGTTAAGTCGGTCTAAGCAGACAGAAGCACGGAATACACTTGTACACGCGGTTCACGGGTCGTGACATGCCTACTACCTAAGGTCGGCACATTTGTCACGCCACATCTGCTACGCCGCAGCATCGTAATCTTCAGTCAATTTGTCGCATTCCATCGATCAATTATGGCGATCAGTCATTAATATTCGGCGAGCTCAGGGCGTGATGTACCCTACCACACAAGACGCCGACACAGATGTAGACACCGCCGTTCAAGGAACAGACGCTGGCATCTAATCATCCACGGAATAGGTGTCAATGTCGCAATGATTGTGCGGTTCGCGTGCCCATCGCGTGCTTTGGCGGAGTGTGTATGTCGCACGACGCCATCTGTTGATAGCGCGGACCCATCTTCAGCTCCTGCAGCTGTCAGTTTGGTATTTATCGGTGGCGCAGCAGTGTCTTCGAGTGCCGAAGAAAGGGCCATCTGTTACCGAAAGTCCCTTGTTGTGAAGCGCCGTCGATCGCATAAAGACAGCGATTGTTTTCGTGCACTCGGATCGAATCACGTCGCTGGGTCGCCGTATGGAAATTAGTTCCATTTGGTAAATAAATAAAACCGTACGCCGCACACGCCGGAAGACGCGATACCTGTCGATGCGCAAGCGTGTTACGTGTTGTTCGCGGTCGTCTTATCAGTGGCACATAACGAGAGACCTACCGGAAGTGTTATCTCGTCATAAATATCGCGGTCTTTGTGGATAGTCAGCGGCGATTGTTCGCGCTCAACAATGCCATTGTGTGGTTCTATTTCCGTGCCTGGCGTATCGGTTACATCCTTGTTTGGGATCGTTTACCTGGCGTGACAAGTGCTCGTCGTCAGGTCTCGAAAGTGCCACCAGCTGAATGTACAAAGCCCACTCGTTGACGAGTTTTTTTGCGTTTCTTCGGCTAGTATCGCAGTCGCTTTTAATTGGGGGTTATCACACGCATACACGCACGCACGCACGCACGCACGCACGCACGCACGCACCCCGCACGCACGCACGCACGCACGCACGCACGCACGCAGACAGACAGACAGACAGACAGACAGACAGACAGACAGACAGACAGACAGACAGACAGACAGACAGACAGACAGACAGACAGACAGACAGACAGACAGACAGACAGACAGACAGACAGACAGACAGACAGACAGACAGACAGACAGACAGACAGACAGACAGACAGACAGACAGACAGACAGACAGACAGACAGACAGACAGACAGACAGACAGACAGACAGACAGACAGACAGACAGACAGACATCTTAATGTCTTGGCATTTTACAAACATGCATGGTGCTAAGACGTTATCTTATACCAAGTTAAAAAAAAATTGTCATCAATTGTGCTTGTTCTATTCTTGTTTCTTCAGAAGTCACACATTTTGATTAGGACTGATGCACCAACATCAGCAGCTAGAAGCCAAAAATAATAACATCCCCCTCCACACTGAAAATTCTTCATGTTTGCTTACATCGTTTTCCACTTGAGAAGCCACATGTTTTATGTTCGTCAACGCAAATTGATTTATTCATGTTCTTTGTATGTAAATGAATGAACGCACTTGCAGCACCAAAAACGATTGACGCGTCTTTGTATTCCTAATTTGTCGTCTGCGCCCCCGCTACGACGGACGCATGCAGGTCACGTTACATCGACATGACACCCACTGCGCATGTCTGATTCACAACGAGGCGCTCGCGCGAACCGACAGACAAGAGACCCACCAGTTCCGACGTCGGCTGTCACGCCGTGTCAACGCGCATCTAACAAGACCTGCTTGGTGTTTTGTGTCACTCACCACGCCTTCCGGGCGCCTTTAAATGTGCACTCTTCGTAAAAAAACGCCACCTGGTATCGAAAGAGAAAATGTTCACAGTGGCGCCATGTGACCAGTTAAATCGGTACTAATGCCCATTGACACTGTGGTGGACATCAATGCTGGATACTGCAGTGGGTAGTGTCTTGGTGACATCAGTTAAATCATTGCATGCTGCCCATTGTTTTTGTCTTTTCACGCGAATGTATAGACAACGTGTGGTACATGAATTGTCACGTGGTACCAATATGGAGGTTATACATTTACACAAATCTTCCAAATTAGGACCTATCGCATGAGGCCTTTTTCAGCCCAGTGGTGCATGCATGCATTTTGGTTGGGTGACGTCACAAGCCACTTATAAATGTTGTGACTTTGACTTAGGTTTGTAATGAGACGGCCCCTTCCTGTTCAGTAGCTCCGTGACTCGACGACACCACAGAGGTGGCCTGAAACGTGTCCGTTTTCACAATTCAGCTGATCTAGAACGTTTGACGCCAAATATAAAGGTGACAAAAACACCAGTTAAAAACAAGCTATTGTTTGACCTGTCTCCCTTACCTGTTTTGCACAAGACCTTTTATTCTTTTGTGCTGGGAAAATGCGTCAGGCAGTCGTCTTATCATCAAACATGCCACAACCATCCGTTCCGGCGAAGAATAAATTATTGTTATTGTATACAAAGACGTGACGCATTATACTGTTCTCAAACAACAAGGAAGGAGAACAACAACCGTGTGTCTGCCTGTCTGGAGGTGGATGAAGGTCGGTTGAGAAAGGAGTACATGGCATGGAAATGACTAATAGTAATAATTATTAATACTTTACAGGGTTTGTCTTCGTTGTAAATCGTTAACTGTTACTTTCCGAGACGCGTTACAAGCATGGAGCATGGAATGTTTCTATTAAGGTTATTAAAAACATTATCATATATATATATATATATATATATATATATATATATATATATTAAATAAATAAATATATATATATATAATAGACACACTATTATAATATGTATTATAATATATAATATTATATTATATATATATATATATATATATATATATATATATATATATTATATATATATATTATTTATATGAAGGTTAAGTCAAATATTTATTTAAAGTGAAATAGCACGTTTGTTATAACTTGTTTCTTTAATTTTTTTTTAACACATTTTTTAAAACTTACTTATTTTAACTGCATTAACGGCCAAAACAATTAAAAGTAAACATTGTCCACGCTGTTACTAGAGAAAAGGAGATGAACTCGTTTTTCGACAGTAAACCTATATACAATCGGGAGACACGTAATTTAATATAGAGGTTTTAACTTTGAACTTCCCTTTTAAATTACCCGTCTAAAGGGTGGCCTAAATGCAAACGTGGTGTGTTGTCATAAAATGTCAAGTGAAATGTCAAGTGGTGGCTTCAGTCATACGAATGTCCGCTTGTTCAGGAACTGATGGCGACAAAACATAGTAGTGGCGGTGGTGGAGGGCGTGGTGGTTGTAGATGTTTTACTGTGACGGTTGTAGTACGTGTTGTTGTTGTTGTTGTTGTTGTTATTGTTATTATTGTAGTGGTAGTTGCAATACTAATAATACTAACTTGTTGTAGTAGTACTACTACTACTACTACTACTACTACTACTACTACTCTACTACTACTACTACTACTACTCTCTGACTACTACTGCTGCTCTCTACTCTGCTACTACTACTAGCTCTACTACTCTCTACTACTACTCTAGCTCTGACTACTACTACTAGATACTACTACTACTACTACTAAACTACTACTACTACTACTACTACTACTACTACTACTACTACTACTACTACTACTACTACTACTACTACTACTACTACTACTACTACTACTGAACTACTACTACTACTACTAGAACTACTACTACTACTACTACTACTACTACTACTACTACTACTACTACTACCATACTACTACTACTACTACTACTACTACTACTACTACTACTACTACTACTACTACTAGAACTACTACTACTACTATACATACTTCTATTTACTTCCTACTACTACTACTAGTAGTAGTAGTAGTAGTAGTAGTAGTAGTAGTAGTAGTAGTAGTAGTAGTAGTAGTAGTAGTAGTAGTAGTAGTAGTAGTAGTAGTAGAAGTTTGAGTAGTAATAATAGTAGTAACAGTAGTAGTTTGAGTAGTAGTAGTAGTAATAATAGTACTATTCCAGCTAGTGCCAGCTACCACTAGTAATACTATTACTACTAGTAATAGTAGTAGGAGTAGTAGTAATATTGGTAGTTGTTGGAGTTGTGGTAGTAACAGTAGTTGGTAGTATCACCGTTTAGTACAGATGTCACGCGCCAGCTGTGGATTGCTGCGACACTCACACGGCAAGTTGGCGTTGTTCCAATAACTCGTTTTCTTCTCGGTCTCTATCGGGATTACGGAGGTGGCGAAATCGAAAAGCTGCCGACGACGACCAAGTTGAAAACTTGACACAATGACAACCCGGCGGCGACGCGCGCGTCGACAAAAACGTTGACATCGTCACGGTCCAGCGACGGCATTGACATGCTCGCGGCTCAGTGACGCCTGCGTTGACATCGACGCTGCAAAAGACAATTGGCGACCCGCTGAAAGGAAACGCCGTCGCCGATTATTTCAATCCGCTGACAGTATAACCTTTCATCTGCACTCAGTGACGAATCACTCACCTTGTCGCTCAACCTGACACCGTCAGTGAAACGCGATCATTTCGTAGGCCAAGCCACGTCCTGCTTGTTATTATAAAACACACGAAAAAAAGTTGTCTTTTGCGTTCACACACAGCAAGTGGTATGCTAATTATATTGAACTGTAATCACTTAACTTAATTACGATAAAAAAATGTATGGATTAAAATGTTATATAACTTGGATTATAGCAAAGTCACTGCATTCGTTTTTATTAGGTATCACTGCTACTTTCGATATGATCAATCACCCAATCGATTTACAAAGCCAACTATTTCAGTAACTGTCATACACACAAGCACGCACGGACGCACGCACGCACGGACGCACGCACGCACGCACGCACGCACGCACGCACGACACACACACACACACACACACACACACACACACACACACACACACACACACACACCAAGTTGTAAGTAAGCAACGCTGAAGCTCAGCCCATATACAAGCAATACATATGAATACAGTATATTCAAGTACGTTTATTTCAGTTTTCTTCATATATTTCCATACTTAGTCGTATGGTACTTAGTTATCTGTATTGTTTATTTGTTTATTGAACATACACATATACACATGGATGGATGGATGGATGGATGGATGGGTGGGTGGGTGGATGGATGGATGGATGGGTGGATGGATGGATGGATGGATGGATGGATGGATGGATGGATGGATGGATGGATGGATGGATGGATGGATGGATGGATGGATGGATGGATGGATGGATGGATGGATGGATGGATGGATGGATGGATGGATGGATGGATGGATGGATGGATGGATGGATGGATGGAATGGATGGATCGTTATTAGGCTGCTGTCCTCATCCTTATTAGGTTGTAGCGCCTTGCTACTTTATCTGGAGAAAACGTACAATACCACATCAATACATCCAATAACAGAAGCCGCATATCGTCTCAAGACTACATATTAGGCCCTACTTAATTATCGCATAGGTCAGCTGATTCATGCCAGTGGTGTACTAAACACTACGACCCACAACAATACGGGGTTAAGTGGGCACCGATATTACATTCCAGTAAGATAATTACCTTACATTTTGCTATGTGTGATTGATATAAAAATAACTGGTCTGCATGTGTGGTCATAATTATACACGCATGGTGGTCATTTTCTTACGGCGGTAGTTATCTTGTTTAACCTAGCCGACCTGCTCCGAAGTATCCCGGAAGTAAACAAGGCTCACAAAGAGAACAGCAACATACATGTATTTGTGCAACACCACCCTCTATACAAATAGTGTTGAATGTGACTATCAATTATCCGCATGTAATATCTGACCACCAATGCTATAAATAGTCTGTCTAAAGAACCGAACCTCTCAGGCATATCGTGTGTACGTCTCCAATCTAATCACAATGTCAGATGGTCGCGATTATTAAATACCACCGGACGACAAGCACTAAGTCAAGCTATCGTATGACTTGTGGCTTTTCTTCGTCGGTGTTTCGACGTTTGACATTTCCGCAGCCAGACTCGTTAGCAATGTTGTGCAACAAAGCACGTCGGACTGTATCACCCACAACGGAACACTATTTGAGGTCGTTGACAGCTCATTTTACACAATTATGTTTTTTACAAGATAATCAGTTCACATGTTACGTTATCATAAAGTTTTATTGGATACTGGTTATGTGTAAAATTACGATACATTAACATTGCAAAAAACGTTATTAAATAGTTCACAAATGGTCTTAGAATTTTCAACGTTTTCTTGCAGACACTTTTCAAAATACTATGGCGTTATTTTAGCGTTTTCATAACGTTTTAAACTACATAGTTTTAAAATGCACCATGATAGCGTTAAAATGTATCCGATCAAAGTATGTTTAAAACGCTGTTGTGACGTTATTATAATGAGTGTGTGATATATGTTAGTTTATTGGCAACCTCCTCCGATCACGGGTTCAAACTGCGGTTGAATTTTTTGCTTTGATATAATTAAAGGTATCAGAGACGTCCATGGCATTTCTCTTGAGAGCAGACCAATATAGGTTATGTGCAGAATGCACGCGACATTAATATACCATCATGGATTGACCCCATAATTCAATTGACACGATTAGTATTCACCAAATGGAAAGAGGCGATTTAGCGCGCGACATCTGGCACAGACGTCGGTGACACACAGATAAAGAAGACGCTTATCCCGTCGAGAAAGGTTACTGTGCCGGGCTGGCTGGGCCTTGCATGATTAGTTGTACTGGTGTGGGGGGCCATGTGCTGGTCAAAGACCTAAGGCGTCACAAATAGTGTGTCAACTAAATGTCATCGCACTAACTTATCTATCAATTGCAGTTCTGACCGGTCTGACAAAGGGGCCATCTGCCGGGGACGGTGAGGAATCTCGAAAATTGCAAATAAATGACGTGTAGATGTTCTATAGAGAGTCTACACTGTATATAGGCCCTCTAATGTGGGCCTGTGGAACTTGTGGAAACAGCCACACTAATCCCCTTCGTTTTCCCGCCTCGCTCTTCGCTTATAGTACTTTGTCCGTTTGTCTTCGTCCTAAATATACGACCCTTATCAATCATTCTAAATCTCATCATTCCTGTCTTCCACATTCTTTCTACGCGCCCACCTGTTTCTCCTACCTCCCTTCACCATTAAC
>JAODUO010000455.1:240000-322500 GCA_025642075.2 Ridgeia piscesae
CCTAATTGACACACTTGCAGGATGATTCGCATTGTCGCCAGTCGACGAGACACATTAATCTAATGTTGCAAAACAAGGAAGTAAGCCAATCTCAGTAGGCTTGGTCCATCTCTGAGACAGTGTGACACATCACTATGTTCTTTGTGTGAAGCCATGTAAAAATAGCCCTTTCACGAGTAAGACCAGTTGCGTCGAGTGTTGTTTTGCGACACGATCACGTGTTCACCGCGTCACGTGTTCACCGCGTCAACACTTCACTTGGACGGTTGGGTTGCTGCTTCCACGGAGAGTCTACTCAGTCTGTCTTCAGCTGTGCTTCTAGCAAGACCAATATGCAGGCTTTAAGATCGGACTAATATATATTTCAGTTTGTCTTCTGGTTGGGTTGCACAATCTGTTTTCCCTCCAGGAAGTCTTCCTGTGTTGAATTTAATGTAGTCTTTTTGTAAGATGATATATGACGATAATCACCCGGATGTCCTGAAAGTTTCCCGGATCTTTGTAAATCTCTCGGATTCTGCCGGATGTTCACAGCAAATAGCCAGCAGTACCCCATCTACTCCAGTATTCCAAAGTCCAAGGACGGAAAGGTTGCCACTGACAATAAACAGGGTCGAATATTGATACTTACGTAAAATAATTTAAAAATAAAAATGAATTACAAACTGTTAATGTGGTTATTTTCCCTGTGACGTTATTTCTGGTGAAATGTTTTCGGCGGCTGTATTCATGAAAGTTACATATTTACGTCAAAATGTCAATACATTATGAATTAGTCCCTCCTGAATTATCCAAATAAAGTAGTAACTATGACAAGACAAGTTTGACTTGTAAACGTTAACAAGTACATTACGTATGACGGGAGTAAAACGAGCTGTACATGGAAGTAGCTATAACGGGAAGTATCTATAAAGGGAAATATCTATAACGGGAAGTATCTATAAAGGGAAGTATCTATAACGGGAAGACATCCCCTAAACGTGTTTATAGACCTAAGCAGTTTGCAATCTATTGTAAGAGTGTGACGATTTATTGTTGTTGTAAATGTGCATGGTCACCTGTCTGATCTTCACAATCTATTGAAAGAGGGTGCCTAACAACGCCCAGTGTACAGAGTCCTCCTTCCTACTAATGAAACACTTAATCTCCGGTAGCCACAGGCCTATTATTGGTTTCGAGGAATCATAGTCCGTCACGACACCCACACGGATGTCAATACGACTCTACACACCGGGCCCACGCTTCTCGGTACACGGACCGACGTCAATCCATATTCTCCGTCGTCCCATTTAATAGGCGTCGGAACAAAATACTACTACTTTTTGGGGAAGATGGGGTGAACAGAACTTTCTACAGCACCCCACATGTTCATGTGTATGGGGGATAGGGGCACGCGTTACGTGCGTGTGTGTGAATGTGTATGAGTGCGTGTGTGTGAGTGTAAATATAAATGTAAGTATGTGTGTATGTGTGTATGTGTGTATGTGTGTGTATGTATGTATGTGTGTGTGTGTGTGTGTGTGTGTGTGTGTGTGTGTGTGTGTGTGTTGTGTGTGTGTGTGTGCGTGCGTGCGTGCGTGCGTGCGTGCGTGCGTGCGTGCGTGCGTGCGTGCGTGCGTGCGTGCGTGGGGCGTGCGTGCGTGCGTGCGTGCGTGCTGTGCGTGTGCGTGTGCGTGTGCGTGTGTGTGTGAGTGTGTGTGTGTGTGTGTGTGTGTGTGTGTCTGTGTGTGCGTGCGTGCGTGCGTGCGTGCGTGTGAGTGTGAGTGTGAGTGTGAGTGTGAGTGTGAGTGTGGTGTGTGTGTGTGTGTGTGTGTGTGTGTGTGTGTGTGTGAGTGCGTGCGTGCGTGCGTGCGTGCGTGCGTGCGTGCGTGCGTGTGTGTGTGTCTGTGATGATGAGTTCTGACGTCTAGATGCGATTCCCTACAAGTAAACTACAATATATATATATATATATATATATATATATATATATATACATATATATATATATATATATATATATATATATATATAAAAGTGACACAGATTAAGAATAATAAATATACATGTACAAATAAGTGTATGTCCCAAGGTTGGAACAATATCCAACGAACTGACAAGAAATATTTCATTAAAAAAATTGTGTGCGTCTGTGTGTAACATATATGTGTGTAACAGTTGTCTAGCTCTACGCCTACGGGTCTATATAATTCCTGGATGCACAGTTATGGCTAATTCAGTTTGTTCTCATCCTGAGTGACGAGCCGATATTATTGTTGCGCGTTCTGTTGACGTAAACAGACACCCCAATAACACGGTAACGCGTGGTCAAGACCGCTAGTCATCACTCAACGCCGTGATGTCATTGACACCCGCCCTAAAGGAATACACACAGAAAGGCGAAACACCGCGGTTCACGCGTATTTTGTCCAGTGTCGTTGGGTTGGACGTCATTGCGTAGTGCGTCACGACTACACAACTTGAGTACTGCACGCGGCTGTGGGCGTTGTTTATGCAACCAACACCGCCCTATCCCTTCATGTATGTCCTCTTCTACGTCAAACACCTATTGTCGAGTGCGTGGCTTGAGGGCTGGTAATTAAGACTCACTGTGAATATATCGGTCATATAAACAAGTGTAAAAGCGACTGTGCAAGCCCAAGGTCCGGATAATTTAGATATAGATCCGATTAGCTGATATCTAACGGCGGACCTTTCGCAATATATAACTTCAAATACGTTTATGTTCATTCGACGAGGGATTTTCGTCTCATAAATGGGTTAGAAAGAAGATGAACGGTGAGCGCGTGCATGTTGACACATTGTCAAGACGAATTATGGCAGCCGTTTGGCAGGCACAATAACATTGTAAGTTAACAATAATACCACTAAATCATAAACACCTTACAGTGTTGACATATTACCTAATCAACTCGTGAAACTAGATTTATCTAATTATTTAAAATCACCTCATCTGTCTTCAAGTACCACCTGTGTGACAGATAAGTGTTACTAACATACCCAGATTGAATATGGTTCTTTTTGCAGCTCGTGTATCTTTTTTCTTCTTCACATTATGATTAATAGGGCGTAGTCCTGACATTCGCCTAGAGCCAATTGAGCGTTTCCCATAACAAATTTCTACACATTAAAGGCGCACGAGACATATTTGAAGTTTCAATAAAAATCTTTCTTTTTGACTTTTTCACACCTCTCCTTCCGTTATTGCATGTTCTACAGGATAAGCCCTTTCCTCTTCATCCTTTGACTTTACACCTGAGCCTGAGATAATATTGTATTAGTCTAGACAGAAGCATTTCGAATTAATTGTGAATCTCTGATTGATGTCTCAAGTATATTGTGTACCCTGGCCAAATTAACGTCTACGTCTTTAGTCAACACTATCGAGATTTGTTACGGTTATGTCATTATCGGGTTTGGCAACTGACTAACGTCAAGTCTAACATCAAATCCGTCACGGCTATGGTGTGTGTATTCCATTGCACAATCGATTGGGCAAGTACCTGCGGCGCTGCCTCGCGTGGGCTTGGCTGAGAATGAACACGTGAATAGCCAATCAGATAAACGCTTACTACAGGGCAGCGAGAGCCGCGTCTCCGGCGAGTAATCGCGGGAGAAGATATCGCTCGGTTATAAACATTAATTATATTTTACGTACTGTAGCAACCATGACTTACATTGTTATGATTATATTAAATTAGCACACATCATTTGTGTCACGTAGTGTGATG
The DNA here is from genome assembly GCA_025642075.2 of Ridgeia piscesae. Taxonomy (NCBI): domain Eukaryota; kingdom Metazoa; phylum Annelida; class Polychaeta; order Sabellida; family Siboglinidae; genus Ridgeia; species Ridgeia piscesae. The sequence continues at coordinate 243,732 of JAODUO010000455.1, forward strand.
CATATTTTGAGAATAATTGTTAATTTTATGTAAGAAAATAAAAATCTGTGACGGCATGCTGTGATACGCATACGAATTCTCCTAAAGAATAGGCAAGCGTCTGTTGAGCACGGGTAGCCATATTTGCAGGTTCGTTGAAGTGACGAAGAGTGGTGTCGAAAGTTTGTCTTATTTCTGACTGTACATTGAGAAGTTCGGATTGATAACGACAATCGTGCATATTTATCGGAACGTAAAGACGGACAGAATATAACGGTCAACTCTATGAATAAATAAGAGGTAAGTGAATTGAGTTTGGCGCTTTTTGTTGTTGCGATTTTCATGAGAATGCGCTGTGACTAAAATATTTTGAATTTTGTGATTGTGTTCTTGGTTCATGTAGTTTCTAAAAATATTAATCTTGTCATGTTTACTTACAATAAGTAGAGCGCTTTTCAGATAAATTATTGTTGATGTTGCATGCTTTGTGATGTGTTAGTAAATTTTCCGAGACGATTTGGAGAATTGCGTCGTATAACGTTATAGGGCGGCCATTTTGATTTGCGCTGTTTTTATTTGACTGACCTAGCCCTACTAAAATCGCTATTTTACGTGCTAATGTAAATCCTATTACTTACGCATGATTATATTTAGTAAACATAAAGTGGGTGCTATATGCTCTAGAATCCAAATATACTGTATATGCATATATGAAAATTTAAATTCAGTAAATTGTGCCGTGCTCAAAAACAGGTTTGCGCGCTCTCAAACCGCGGAAGTAGCACAACTCAGACAGTCGAGTAGTCTTTGTTCGCATTTTGTTTGGTTCCTTTCGCTATAGTGATTGATGCATATTAACGTGTTGTATTTTTATATATTCAGACTCGCAAAATTTAATAACCAAAAAATTTGGAATTACTTGAATAATTTAGACTGGCTAACTTTTAATACCCACGTCAAAGTTGGTAAACAAACCGCACCATGCATTTCAGCCACAAAACCACGCCAGCTGTTCGAACTGCAGTCTTTGTTCGGCTATAGTAAGTGACGGTTGCATTATCGCTGTACGGGTGTCTTTCAGTAAAATGTTCTGCTTTACAGAATCTGCAGAGTTGACGTCCCAGGAAAAGATGTTGGATGCGTTTGGGAAGTTGTTACGTGGACTTGTAAACGCACAGTCAACATGGTAAAAGAAGTGGATGGCTCATCAGCACAGACTGTTCCTAATCCCACCCATATAAAATGGATACTGGAAGCTATCCGAAAGGTTAAGCGTCAGAAACAACGGCCATGCGTTGAACGTATTACTGCGGCAGTGCGACAGTTCCACAACTTGAACGATAGTACCATTGCAGCACAGCTTGATGTAGCTGTCAAAGAGGGATCTGTTGTGAAACTGTTCAATAAAGGTCTCTGTTCGTACAAAGACCCATCACGATTATCACAGCTGAAAACACGCACGCTAAAGCTTAGCAGAAAGTCAGATTTAACTAAGGTTATCACAAAGTGTATCAAAGAATTGGGCAACTCTAGTGGATCATCTCTAAAAGCCATTGAAAAACATGTTCGACGAAGTTACAGTTTAGAATTTATCAATGGCGCTGAAGTAGACATTGCACGTCAGATACGAGTCTCTGTGAAACGGGCATTGAACACTGGTTTCCTGAAGAAAGATGGACGTCTGTATAAACTTGGCCCAAATTCAGGTGTGAATTCAGTTGGCAATGGTGTACAGAACGGCGTTCATCTTCCCTTCTCTGCTGATGAGAGCTTAGTTCTGGTTGATAAAGCGGCTCTCAGGAAGGTATGTTGATTATTATATGACCTACATGTAGTAAACAATGTCTTGCTTTAAATTGTGATAATCCGACCACAGCATTCTATTTCCGTAAAAATGTATACACAGGTGTTGTAAGTAACACTCAACAAGTCAGATGTGCCACACCTGGGCTTGAAGAGAATAAGTAAGTAAATATCTGTCAAGTACCAGATACTGAGTACTTGATACCTAAATGTCATGTAAGCAGAATATCAGATTGACCATATGACATTTTAGCATTATTATTGTGATATGATACATGTTTGATATAATGCTGATATTTGCAGTTATGTTGCAAAATCGCTGCATATTGTGTCGGTACAGTCTGTAAAACCGATGACTTGTGCACAGTGATTCACACGCGATGAGCTGTAAGCCGAAATAGAAACATGACAAATCAATCATGCTTGTGCTGGTAGCTGAATCACTTTTGTTCCCAGGAGTCATCAAGGGATTTTATGCAGTTCATTTGGACCACGGCTAAACGCGAATGCCACAGATATATCTTGGGCACTGAGCAGTGCTAATATATTATGATTTCCCCTTTGGTCTATTTGTTTGCCATGATGGAAAAACAACATATAGTTAGTGAGGGACTGATGACATTATTTACTTGCCAGTGGGTTGTGCACTTGATCACCGCCAGTACCTCATACTGGCATGTTTACACGCCTCACAACCTTCTGTTGATCATAATGACAGCTAGTGCCACTTGTGGTTGAAGTGACAGTGACTTAGAGCACAGGATGATATTTAATGCCCGTGTCAGTGGTTTGTAATAACAAATTTGTCACAGCTTGAACTGTGTGCTAATAGTCAGTTTCATGGAAATCCGACAGGTTTTTTCAGCATATTTTGTCATGTGTTCTAGACCACTATTTTTTGTACATATTTCATCATGATATCATTAGGAACTCTCGTTTTAACTACTTCAGTCCTGCTTTCTGGTCATTGAATTATTTACTTCCCATATCCATTGCATAGCGGTCATTGAACTGATCTATCACATGTTATTTGGCTTTCCGTCAGAATCTATGTAAGATTATTGTCCTCCTCGTAGTGGTTTTTCTAGGTTTACACCAACCCACAGCCAGTTAATTAGACAATGGCTAAACGTGAAGTTTTGATAAACAAAATGGAGTAGTTTTTTATGCATGGCTAAGGAAAGCAAGTTCGTTAAGAAAAGCTTAGCCAAGTTGCTAAATCATGACTTGTAAGTAAATTAGTTGCAAATTTATTGGTCAGAGTGCTTCCCAATTTACTTTTCTCTCATCTGTCACCATATTGTTGCAATAAGTGCATCAAATTGTAATTGATTCGTATCATTCAATGTTCCTCAGGTTGGCCAGCAGATAATTTTCATTTCTAAGACGGGTGATATTTGTTGGCCAATACACCTTTGTTGAATCAGATAACAGAGATGACCATTGAAGTGTTTGGAGAAGAAGTGTGACAGAGATCTTGACTATTGACACCCAATCTGTGGTGGGGTCTAGGGTCAAGTAGTTATCACAAACACAAGTTAGCCTGCCACTGAAGTTCAGGGCCAATACACAGAGTGCTCTGGGCACACTAGTTTCCTACTAGTAAGAGATCTGATATGCATAAAACAGGTTACTGACCCATTCTCAGTGACACATGATAACACCGAGACAAGGCAGGGTGTGTAAAGTAATAGAGATCATTAAGTTGTCAGGCTGAAACATTAACACATTTGTATGTTGACCTGAACGTGCACAAGAAACTTATACCAGTCTCAGACTGAGAGATGTATCATTATAAATATTATAATGACATAATATAAAATGTACCCGTTAAATATTGTGTAATGCAATTACCCTTAAAATTGTCTGGATTTTTGTTATAGTATATTGGTTTGTTAGCTCTATGTAATAATTTATTCCAAGATGCCAAGTTAACATGTTAAAGGGGTGCTGAAACGCATGAACAACCATTGCCCAAACATGGGAACATACCATTTATTGGATATGAGTTATGTGTGACCATGATTTGATGAGCTTGGAGCCACATAATGTTATAAATATTTTTAGAAACTTTCATTGATCGCCACCAATAATCTCAAGCTGCTTTTGGTTTGACTTGCCGCTGTCTAATCAATAAAACATTAAAAGTTTAAAAAAAAAATTATTGATAGACATTTCTGTGCAAAAAGAAGAATATTGTAGCCTATTATATCAGGTAGGTGTAATATACATCAACAAATAATTTGTATGGGGGTTAAAATAAAAAGTGATATTAAAAAAATTATCTATAAACAACAAAACACTTTAAACGGCTCACTGCAGAATGGGGAAATCCCTTCAGTTTCCTTAACTGATTCGTGTGCGGATACGTTTCCATTTGCTACATACCATTAGACCAAGAGCAATTAAATTTGCTGAAGCCTCATAAAAAAAACTCATTCTAAGTGATTGTAACTTTGCTTATTTGAGTTTTGTTGGAAATAATGATCATTTCTTCTATGGAGCGAGTATGAATTTACGCGTCATTATTTCATTTATATTAATGAGGAACAAGTAGTTTTGCGTTTGAAATTCTTTCATTGGATATAAATCATTGTAATTTTACTTTTTAATTTTGAACACCCATACACTTAATATATATAATGCCTACCAGAAATATCAGTAGGACATCATGTTCTTTTCGGGCAAAGGTGTATATGTGACGTGTTCTGACGAAATTGAGTTAGTCACACCATTGGAAAGAAGATGTATTAATCTTTCCAACGGTGTAAAAATTATGGACATATCTCACACACAGCCAAAGTTATTGGACGCTGAACATGCCTAGGGTAGAAAGTTTCAAACGGAGAAAAACGCATTTGAAGTTCGCGGTCACATAAACACACAGTTGAGTACATTGTCGATCTAAAATCGGCCGTTTTGCTTCTATTACTCCATTTAATGCATTCGAAATAAACTCCCAAGGCATGTTCGCTGTCGAAGATATATAATGCTAACTGTTTACTGAAATTATTATAACATAATCCAAGTATTTAGCAATGTTTTGTAGCAGCGACCCGATCAATTCCACGTTGTTTACGGCTAGCGAGAGCGCACTGCGCCTGCGCGAACAGCTCTAAGCCAATCAGGGGCCCGCTGTCAGCTCCTCACGGCGTCTAGTGACATTTGTTCACAGATAGGCCTCTCGTATTAAGCGCTGCTATTGGCTTACACTGACGTCAGTGGGGATTTCTACTACAAGAATCCGAAAGAGAGCGTCCAGGGCTTTCCTGTAGTACCAAATAAGTCCGCCATGCGTTGAGGGAAACCCCAAAGAATGCGACTTGAACTAGTGCGATTTATCGGTTCTGTTTTACGAAATTCATGAGTGAAATGTTACGTAGTGTGTCTAGAAATGCTATAAAATGTACTATATAATAATATAAACGAGAAATAAGCATAGCCAATTGACAAAAAAGATACCAAAGTATACTTTGGTGACAAAAAGTCAAAATCATCGAAATTCATCGTTGCATGTTTATGCGGTGTTTTCTCGAAATCAAGTTCGCTGACATACGACTCATTTCGTTAGAACACGTCACATATTATGATTAATTAAGTTATTAAAACAAATGAAAATGTACACTGATTAAATAGGAGTGAGTCAAACCAAAGGCAGCTCGAGAGGAATGGTGGCAACCATAGTGCCAAAGATGTAAAAGTTTGTAAATAATATTTAAAAATTATTGTGGCTCCATGGTAAATCCGCGCTCATCAAATCATGTCACATATCCTGTAAATGATTCGTTCTTATGTTTGGGCAATGGTTTTTCAACTCCCTTTAAATGTTGATAAGTAAATTACAAATTTGAAGGAACTTTGACCCATTTATTATGAAGCGTTCCTGTAATTTTTTTATTGGAATTGTAACTTCAACAACATGCATTAAACATATGATATATTGTAGTACCCGGGTATATAGTGTAGATTTAAAAAAAAAATTTAACACCCAAAGTGAACTAGATATCTATGTTATATATTTTGGTGACAGCAATAAGGTGCTATCCCATATTGACTGTTGCAACCTTAATAAAATGCATTTCAAAAAGACTAAAATGGCACTGTGAAATTAATTAGATTTTTAGTTTTTACTAATTTGGATTTGTTGCAGCATTTAAAAACTAACATACCAGTGGTGTTACAAGACGAATGGAAATGGGTTTAAGTCCATTAAGCCCCCCCACACTGCTTATAATTGATTAATTATATTTAAAAAAAAACTTATGATTCCTGCGAAAGAATTCAAACTTGCAGTTTAGGTAAGCAAAATCTCATTTGAATATTTTTGCTTATTTTGTTTAAAATAATTATTTTGTAAAAAGGAAAACTACCCAGTATGCTACAATACAAAGTTGCAGCATGCTTGGTCATTTGTGCAACTTTTCTTATGCAGGGCTTTATGCGGACTTTTTTTGCCAATCACACATTTTGGTGGACACATGGGTGTTAACTGTTAATTCAGTTTACAAACTTTAAATGTATCTGATGACCTGAAATGGACTACAAACACACATGTGACACCATTTTACACTCACTTCTAAGGCATAACTGACAATATCAATAGTTTTGGAAGACCCTTTTTTGCTCCTTCGTTTTTTATCTGTCCACCCATATTTCTACCTGTCCATATCAGGTTTCACCCGTACAAACGACAGGTGGACTGGTCTCTGCATTAAGCTGTATTCTTATATAGTTTTGGTCAGAACTTTTAGTCAAACTATTAATTTAGGCCCAGGTATCTTCACATGGAGCACTTATATAAGTAGCTGAATACATTTTTTATTTCTGCCCTTCATTTATGTGTCTATTGTGTTGATTTAATTGTAGTTTAAAAAACACTACATAATCATAACGTGTTTTGCTAAACAACATACCTGGTGAGACATATATTTGAAATTGTCTTTGAAAGAGCACAAATCAATATCCATGAAATGTATGCCTAGAGCAGTAAATCAGACTATATGACACCTGTATGTTTGTAAACAGCAAAGCGAATGTCGCATGACTCTGACCCTGCTAGTTTTGTGTAACAGCTATCATTTAATATTGATAATATTATGTGGTGGTGTTAACCATTTCACCACGGCTACAGTTGGATGCAGTCATTACACACTTATTAATATTTAAATGGCGTAGATAAAGTGACATGACCTACCACACTGCCATAGTTATGAGCCAGCAACACAGAACACAGCTGCCAGGTGTCAACTAGTTCTCTAGTGGGAGTAGTGGCTCTCATCTGATATCTGAGACATGTGTCAAAGACAGCTTACAAAATACTCCCTAACGTATTATAGCCAGCATATCATATTGGTATTTACTTCAAATCGTGCCCATCTGAACCTAATGATGTTGACAGAGTTAGCATTAGTAATATTTAGAATATTTGTTTTGAAGTCAATAAAATTATATCATCTAAGATCAGTATCAGCAAAATGTAATAACAAGCGGCACTGTAACCAAATATATCATGTTAATTATTATGTATTGCAGGGTTATGTAGATCACAAATAAATTTACTGTTGTAGTCATATTTTTATATGCAGTAACTTTGTAACCTTTGTAATTTAAATATTTAACGTTTACTTATTAACAGTATGTTTATAGTTTTATGTTTAATAAGCTATTTAGCTAACTACCATAGTTTCATGACAGCACATTCTAGTGCTAATAAAAATTATATTTACATCCCCTGTAAGCATGTGTAGTGCTGGTCACATTGGCTGGTCGTGCTTTGCAATTGCCCTGGTAGCTGTCCACATTTCCACATTCGCTGTTTTGTCAGTGATGTCATTGTAGAAAAACTCAATCAATTACTTTTCTGATGTATTAAGCAGCAGGCACAAAAACATGTTTTATGAGAAGGTCATTGTGTGTGGAGACACGAACATGGCTAGTTAGCAGCACAACTGATGGATCTTGTAAAAATATGTATGTAGTATGCGTTAAAGTCTCCAACCATCTATATCATCATTGTGGCTATACATGCAAAATTAATTGTTAAGCAGAACTAAGGACTGTTTTGTTATCTATATTAAATGTTTTCTTAAAGTTGTTATATATTCAGCTGTCAGACTAATTTATTCTATGGTGTGATTTTAATTGTGTAAACAAATTATGTTTGCTTTCAAGCAGATCACTACTGGAACATTTGTATATCCAGAATATAACTAATAGCATATTTACCCAGTGGAATTTATAATAAATACTGCAAATCTTAGTTACTGGTTAAAGCATAGTATTCATTCTCAGAAGTGGCTATTCAAAGTTTTTACAGAGCTTTATGAATATGCAACTGATCAAAAGAAAATTATGTGAACAGTAAATTGTAATTTCAACAAATGTAAAAACCTAGTAATTTAAATCAAATCTAACAGACATTCACATGAACATAAAAAGGAAAATAAAAAATTGTAAATATTTACAAGTGTGATGTTCAAGTAAATCAAACATGTTACTATTATTAATATGGTATGGTCATGGCTTGTTTTATGCAGTATTTAACATCTATGTAGTTCTGTTTTATGTATACATAGTCAAGTTATGATGGAAATTTGTGTTTAATAATATGTAATAATATATTTTTTTATTAAAATTTTGGGAGACCCTTGAATAAAGTGTTTTACTTAAATGCAGATTGGACCAGTTAAAATTGTCAGGACTGGTTTGAAAATGTTATCTGGGCCAGTTAAGTTTTTCTGAATTTCGGACACTGATCATGCAGTATCACTTATCTGTAGTAAGCCTGTTTTTGTGTGTCAATACACAGTCAACCATAATTTAATTACACTTTTTTTGTTCATGTAACATCCACTGCCTTAAAAACATGCTTTGATGATTAAATGTAAAGCAGAGATCAATGTGATAGTGTCTAAAATAAAAAAGGCAAATTTCATTACACTGTTTACACATATATGTATCCACACATTTAGCATTAATTATTAATTCAACGTAGCTAGCATATAAAAATACCTTTCTTGTTTTATTTCATATGGTTTCTGATGTTTCTTTGAAAGGAAAAGGGTAGCATGAAGGCTATTAATATGATTTAGGTTTCAGTGTCACATCTGCCATATGAAATTAATTCCAGGAATCAACATGCAAGCAGTCATGTCAGTCTCAAAATATGTGACTGACTAACTGTATTGTATTTCTAGGAAGAAGCGGTCCATTTTCAACACATTTATGTCTTGTGTAGATGGTCTCTGGTTGCAGCAGTCATCACATTATCACTGCATAGTAAACGTTAAGTACTAAAAAATCATACATTGTATCAAATTGACTGTGAAGAGAGGAAATGTTGGTATCAAATAATTATGATATTATAAACTTACAGGTTTGTCTTTTCTGTAATTGTTTATTTTTAAAAAGCTAAATGTATCAGTGTTTTTAAAAAGGTGGAGTAATTTAATAAGTTAGATTAAATATAAATTGCTTCAATGTATATGTCACAGTGACACAGCCAGTGGTAGATGTCAACAGGTATATGCCATCTCACCAATCTTTGCAGCCATTCGGAGGTAAAGAAAACACATTTCACAGTGATACATAAGTATGAGTAAACATATTCGAAGCAGGATTGTCAATAAACATCTGGCAACATTCCAGTCATTTCTGCACCAGGGCAGTTTTGGCAAGATCCTGAGGCGGTAATGGGCTGATTCACTCCCACTCAGACACTTCCACCTCAACATGATTCCCCAGTATTTTTTATTTATCTGGCTGGTTGTTATCCCTTCCACACACCACAGTTGCTGGCATTGCTGGCAGGTTTCCCTGATAATTCCAGTTGCCTACTTTGACCCTACATCAGGCGCATTGCAGGCGCTGGTCATTCCTAATGGGTGAGTCGATTACTTCCAGGTAGCGACTCTCTGGTGGGCTGACACTTGATACTGCGAGTACACAGATGTGGTTTACACAGGCACTGAACAGTTTCATGATTCGCTGTACACAAGTTGACCAGATTTTATCACATCTCCTTTCAAAGCATTCATGCAGTAGCATTAAGATAGGCATTGGTTAGCTTTCACTGTTTAAACACGCGACGTTGTAGTGGTTAAGTTTGTTCCAAATACAGTTAACAAGGCTGCTAAAGGAAGAGAGACATTTTCAATTAAGTAGCTTTTTTGAAAATAAGATAGTTTAACTTTTACCCATGCAACCACTAACCACCTTAAAGTGGTACACTATTTATTTTGAAAGTCTGCTAAACCTGCTTTGGGATTTAGCAGCTGGAAAATTTGTACACATATAATTAACAAAAGCTTTATCGACATTTTGTAAGCATGTCCTGCTGTTGATTGTTTACAGGCTGCACAAGACTAGTTCCTCTTTAGGGCAATTGCATGTGTGTGGTATGGGACAACATGAAGTTACTTTTATTTTAAGAAAACAAACCATGCCAACTGTTAAGAGACTCCCACATGGTAACTTGTCTCAGTTGCATAAGTCTTAGTTTCTCATGAAAATTTAATGATTATAAAAGTGGTGTGTCTATAGCACAGATATAATTTTTGTGTGAACATTAAGTTGGATAAATTTGTGTGTTAATGATGAAAACAAATCTTGAAATAACTTGATGATCTTAACAACATGTTAATTTATTGAAAAAACTTGATGATCTTAACAACAAGTCAAAGTTGTCTCAGTAAAATATATATTTAACAGGTTTACAAAATGTTGCATCAGAACATAAGTTTTGTTTGGACAGCTAAAGTATCACGTGGTAAATCTTTAGCATAGTTGTTCTAATCACCCTTTTACTAATTAAAGGGCAATACTGCACTCAGGTAAACCAACATGTAATTTTTTGAAATTGCTTCAATTGGGGCAAGTAGGGTGTTATATGAAAGATAATATTCCCTAGTTTCATGTATCACATTAATTTATTTTTAGTATACATTATGTAATAACTTATGCAACTAAAGATAGGACAACAATAAAAAAAAAAAATTCATGATTATTTCCACCAAACAATCTATCACTATATCTACTATAGTCAGATTATTCCTCTTCATATACATCATAATAACATACATATGCTTTGTTCATTTATGTAATATAAAAATGTAAGTATATTTTAAATTGACTATTAATTACTGTAATAAGTATGTATCTCGCATACGTCCGACACCATAAAAAGGTAAACATTTTTATCTCAAGAGCCGCAAGATTGTTGTAATATCATACTAACTGAGATTCAACATTACTTGCATTTGTTTTAATAAAATGGTACAATATTACAAGTTACATGTAATTTTTTGATTTATTGCACACAATTAAGAAATTATTAATAATTTATCATTTAATTACTTGTACATTTATACTGCATAATCATAATTGACTAGACTACTGTTGCAACATTTACCAACAAGTTACAACATGTAATGTATTCATAATTACACTTCCAAATAATGAGTACATAAAGATATTGATTATAGGTATTAATATAAACTTTAATCCCAAAAAAATCTTATGATGATTTTTTTTAACTGATAAATTGTACTGCATGCCGACAGGTCTGGTTGTAACTAATTCAACAAATTAAGGCTCAATACTAATACACAGTGCTTTACATGTTGTTCTACTATATTTTATTTGAACTTGTTATTGCATGTATGTAATTATAAAGATGGTGACTACAGTATGTCACATTCTCTCTTAGACTCAGTCTCAAATTAAAGACTCACATATGTATGATGGATATTTGTCTCTTATAATGATGTTTGGAGTATGTGGTATGCATAACCCAGTTGTTCTTGTTAATAATATTTTTTATTATTAATAAGAACAATGGGGACATACATGCATACCAGTCAAATAAAATTATTATTAAAAATAATTTTATTTGTAAAGCCCCATATAGCCGGAATTTACTTACACTCAGATGCACATAAAATACAACATTTGTAAAAACATAAATATCTAAAATATGCGTAATTAATTAAACTTACACGTTAAGATGAAATGGTAATAAATATATAATTAAATAAAGCTTCTAAAAATCCTAGTGCATAAGCTAAACTTATCAGCAATAAATAAATACATAACAAAAAATAATAATAAAAAAATCTGTTCCCCATGCTGCAGCCACTGATTTCACCAATTCGGGTCGGGGTGCTTGCACATTTTAAGCTGTTTCTTCAAAACTATTGATTTTCTATAATTGCAAGTTGTGTTTATTTTGATGTTCTTTGATATCGTAAAAATGGTGTAACTTTGGTATATGTTGGTGAAAAATATATTGTTATATGTAGGTGACAAACATAGAACGTTACTATTCTGGACAGCTACACAGTAGAATATCATATCACTTAAGAAGAAAGATAGAAGTACTAGACGATATGAAATTACAAGTAAACAAGCAGTGTAGATGCGAAGTTGATATAAGAAAGTTCTCGTCACAAAGGACTGTAACAGATTATCTGCAGATTGTGATGGGTGCTTGTAGCTGAATGTGTTTTAAAATAAACTTGACACATCTCAGAAGGGTAGGGTACAAGTCACATAGATAAAGAGGGTCCACCTTGCCATTGGGAGTGGAGTATCTGGTTGACAGACTTATTAAATCTTATTGAATACATTATTCTTCAATCCTTATAGAAATGCTGTACATATTAAGTCATTTTCAATTGAATTAGTCTGAACACTATCGTCTGTAATGTTGACTCATGCATATGTGTTATATACAATACAAAACACCATCAGATATAAGGAAAAGGCCACTGACATTCAAAGATAACACGCATGCTAGCTCATTATGACACGTTGTTGGAATGACTCATAACGTATCATTATTACCTTAGTGATAAACATTTCCAGATAGTCAGGTACCGTGTGAAAGGTCTCATGATGATGTGTCGGATAATTTAGCAATCATACAACATAATTACCTACTTTCATGTTAGTTCTGTTTCATACAGATGAATGAAATGGACAGTGATATAAACATGCATACGTAGAATCTTTTAAATGTATACAGCATATGGGCAGACTGAACACTGTGTTGTGTAATAAGAAGTACGATAAAACATGAATCATTTTAATTGTTTGTTTACATAGTGAAGAGTTATTTTGGGTGGTGTTGGGCGATTGTAAACATGCTTATAGTGGGTCAGGTGTGAGGAACAGGTTCACGCCCATTAGGCCACTACCACAATGGAATGTACACCTGAAATGTGAATGAATCAACCAGTCATTGACGGGATAATTGTCAGATTAGTGGTTAGCACACTACCAGTACACATATAGTAGGATGGATTTTATACACTTTTTAACACATTATGGCTTATTAATTGAATTTGAGCTGGTGGCTAAGTTAATTTATAATAAGTGGATACCAGGTGTCTTTTATTAGCACATGATCTTTAGGTTAGATATGTAAAAAGCTACCTTTTGAAAAGCAGCAAGTACCGGGTATCCCCTATCCATTCTTTCATAAACAGTTTTGCTAGAAAGAAAGTGATAATTTAATTAGATATGGAGTTTTTACTATTTTAATACAACAATGCATACATGATAATCTTTACAAACAGTGAAAAGTATTAGCGTTTCATGCATGAATAACTTGTGAAATAGCCGGTGGTTTGTGTTGCTGGAGTACTCAGTATCAGACTTGATCTTGTCAAGAGAAAAACTCCAGGTATTCAAAGAACACCAAAGAAGTGACTGTGTAAATCAATATTGACGAACTGGTGTATCATGCTAAATTTAGTCATAGTCTTTAGAAACTCTTTACACAGACAGCCTAAGCTAACAGGCAACAGCTTGTAGCTGCCCTGTGATGGTAGTGACAGGTGTATCAAAAGTTGTTATCTTGATTGGTTGGGCGGAGGTGAGCTGTATGAATAGGGCCCTAAGTGCCCCCAGGCTGGAGGCACTGTGAGATTCTCAGGTCGGGTGGACATGGTCGAGTGAATGTAACAGCAAGAGTTGAGATTCCCATGTCATATCTCATGTGACTGTCATCCAGCATGCAGCTGAACACTTGGATGTAGTATGCCAACTCAGATTTCGGCAAGTCTTCAAAATTGAGCAATATGCAGTATGAAAATGGAGATAAAAAAACAGAAACAGAAACAACTACCTTGATTGGTTTGTGATTACATCACAAAGCGGTGTTTGTATGGTATGATGCACACAGTGATTTCAAGGAACAAGATGGTGTAGACTGTGTGTGATTTGTGTTGGTTCCTCTCTTGCAGAAAGTCGCCAAGCCCATTCCGCTGTGCAGCTTCTGTCTTGGTGCTGAGGACCACAATCGTGATGGACTGCCTGAGGAACTTATCTCCTGTGCTGACTGCGGCAACAGCGGTAAACACTACTAGTTTCTGTTTGTAAAGGTCACAGCGTTCTACACTGCACAGTGTCACGCTGTCTACCAATAAGTCTGATATTATATTGCGCATACAATAACACCTGCCAATACTAGGAAGGTTCTGTGTCTATCGGATACATTGCTGATGTCCCGGCAGGAATCTGCACAGTTACGATTGAAGGATGATTGACACTTGTCGATAGTGGTCGTAATGGACATAATTTGTGTATCCTTATGTTGCCTGCTTTAATTAGGCAAGTTGTTTTTATGCATACAGCATTATAACATTATTATTTCCTGACATGCATGGCATTAATGAAACATAGCAACATTTTGTGACTGGTGTTTTTGACAACTGTTAAATATTCCAGATTTCCAGCTGTTTTAAGAATATCAGTTGAATCATTATCGTTGCGAACAGGGGAACAAAATACATTCTACATATTGATATTGCCATTGTTCTTGATTTAAAAAAAATATATATTAACTAAGTTTGTGAGTTCATCAAATGACTTCCAAACTTATAATTTATGTTACTCAGTAAGGAGCTCCTGTTATTATTACAGAAGTGTAGTGACATTGAGGATGTTTGTGTTTGTAGGTCACCCGTCCTGTCTGCAGTTCTCGCCGGCGCTCACTGAGCGCGTGCGACAGCTGCGCTGGCAGTGCATCGAGTGTAAGACTTGCTCAACGTGTGGCGAGGCAGGGAAGGAGGTGAGACGGCCTGTAGGTTTCCGCTTCACTTACTAATACATGTTGTCTTGTGCCTGTGTCGTGTGTTGCTATTGGTAGCTTGGTCTTCCTGGTGACTTGGTCTTCTGGTAGCTTGGTCTTTTCGATGGATTGATCTTTATGGTAGTTTAGTGCTTTGGTTGTTTGATCTTCTCAGCAGCTTGATGTTTTTGGTAGACTTATCTCACCAGTAGTTTGAGCTTCATATTAGTGTGCTTTTTGGTAGTTTGAGCTCCCTGATAACTTGACGTTTCAAAAACAATGGTAGATTGATCTTTGTGGTGGCTAGTCTTCCCTGTAAAAAAATTTTTCCCAGTAGTTACGTTTTTATATTTGTAATGTCTTGGCAGCATGATTTCCCCTGATGACTAACTTATTGCCGATGTTTTCCTAGTAACTAGGTGTTGTGTATTAGTCTTCCTGGTAGCTTTGTCTTCCTTGTGTCTTAGCCTACCCAGCAGTTTTGCCTTCCTGATAACTTTTCCTTATATTTTGTGTGTTCTCTTAACTATGTCTTGCTGGTAAATAGCTATTCATGATACCTGGAAGCTGATACTTGGTAACATTTCTGATCTGCTAATATTGGTCTGATGAGTTCTGTCCTTCAGTGTTATTGCAAGGCGTGCGCGTGTGTTGTCTTGGTACTGTTGTTGCTGGTTGTGGATAATCAATATGTGTATCTCGGCATAATAGTTATGACGGGAGTATTATGCAATGTATAGCTACATTAACCAGTGCCTCAAAGATACAGTGATCTTCCAGTCAAGTTATTTTATAATCTGTGTTTTTTTATTACTAATCAGACCTTGACTAATTGAATGGACTAATTTAATATAAAACATTACTGTATAAGATCTACTAAACGTATTTTACAGATTAATCATTGACCTATCAGTTTTAGAGCCATAAAACTAATATCCAGTGTTTATTTTCAGCATTCTTAATCAGTACAAAGCTTCATGAATAATTTACTTTCATTAACAAGGATGATTTTTTAAAATTCTGTAGCAACAATTGCCTTTATTTAGATTAGGAAGTGATGTTATCTGTCTGAATCCTGTGTTCTGGGTCAGTTGAGTTGTTGACAGTTGACAGAGTTAACACTCTCACTGTGACCTCATTAGTGGCGTAATGTGCAACTTAGGTGGTGTCAAAAACTCCATTGAGCCTACACACAATTTGAACACATAACAATACTTCCTAATCAAAATGGTTCTCACTGAACCAGGAATCAATTTATATGCAGAAACAGATTTTATGTTTAATGAAATTCTTGGTGTTCTGCTAACCTGTTTATTATTCATAGTAGTTGCAGGCTTGTGGGATATTTTTGTAGCTGTTCATAATTTATGCACAGGCTCTCCTTCGGCTGCAGTTCAGTTTGTTGACATAATAACAGTGTATGCTGTTTGTAAATTAATTGTCAGAATTGGCTGGCATGGTGATGAGAATATAGTGTCTTGATAGACTGACTGGTCAGTTCTCTGCTAATATCGGTTAGCTTACACTGAAATATCGCTGATGCAGTCAGTATAACTGTGATATGTCTAAGTAAAACAGCAATAAATGCAATGATCTCATGATGTTAACCAATGAAGATGTAATATGATGTGGTTGTGACACATTTATGGATCAACTGATTGATGAGCAATGGCAGCATACACAGCTCACAGTACACACATGAAGCATATTAAGTTTGTTGGCGTAAGTAGTGCGTGTGATCAGTCTGTGAGTGGCCAGTACATGTTGGGCTTGCCTTTCTTTCAGGACAACATGCTGTTTTGTGATGCCTGTGATAGAGGATTCCATATGGAGTGCTGTCGGCCACCGGTAAATAGGCCACCGAAAGGTGAGTAGTGCCTGATTGCATCTTGTGTGTATTTATATATAGTCACACAACTTACTTCTTGTACATCAGTATATGTACGTTTTCTATGCCGTTTTCTATGCAGTTTTCTATGTCATTTGAACGTGTTGCAGGTGGAATCTTTCAAAATGCAAACATTGTTCTGACCATATTAAAATAACTAAACACAAATTGGCAGGCAGTAAACCTTCAACATGCATACTGTAATCATGAGAACGTAATAGTAAATGCAAAAACTAAAACATAGGAGTACAATGATCAAACGTTTTGCTTTATAGCAGTGTTGCCTGTTCCATTACCTAGACCAGCCCTCGGGAGGTAATAATGGGAAATGGAAGTTTGCTGGACCAGCTGTACTTTGGCCCAGTTGTGGTGTTGACTGTGTGAGCTGGGCAAATGTGCTGAGCATCAAAGGGCAATCCCAGGAAATTGTTACCTTGGTCAGCCTCCGATGTACTGCCAATAAATAGCCAGAGTTTACTATCTGACGTTTTGTGTACTATTTAACATTTTGTGAGCATAACACTGAAATTGTTACGGCCTTTTTAAATATGATTTGGCAGGCTGTACCTTTGGCATATCTATTGCAGTATTAAGAACACTACAAATAAATAAGGAAAGCTCAAAGTCGGTGTAAAGATGGCAAACTGCCCGGTGCCAAGCTACCACTTCCTGGGGCCAGCGTTGCAAAGCATTCGTACGTAGCAGCCTACATTCGAAGGAACTCTGACAATTATTTGGAATGTGCCGTGTGTTTTATGGTTGTTTCATCTTATGTAATCTATGTCAAACATACCTATAGGGCAGCTTCTACTGTATGAATGCTTCCTGTAACTAATTCCTGCAAACATTGTGTGACGAAAGCATTAGCAGATGAGGTCAGAGGTTTCTGGGAGTGGTCCAGGAAAAACTCAGCCCCAGGAGGCAGTTGCTTGAATCCAGTTGTCTTTTGCACCATTGGAATGGAACTGACAAGCCCGTGGCCTTGGGCATAATGCCAGAATCATGTAGTGGCCCTCCCCCCATCTGCCTGGCAACTAGCAAGTGCAAGGTTGTCATAATTGAGTGACCGCAGCATTGATGACTGGGCACTATTGCCTGGAAGCAGGATGTGCAACTGCATCCTTCGTTGTTCAGTCCGCGAGCATATCAATAATAAATACGAACGAGGCAATGTTGAGAAACCACCAATACAAAGGTTGCAGTGCATCACATGTACATCACTGCATGTTGATAGGTAGTACCTTTATGCACACGTTTGATCACTGCTAAAAGGAGGCATAAAATCCTGATAATCATTAAAATATAAAAGTAATAATAAATGCCAAGGCAATTAAAAGTTTGTTAGATCTACTCTAATTACTCTTTGAGAAAACAAGTTTATCCTGCATGGATACCTGGGGAAAAAATCAATGTTTCTAGACAAATGATCCCTGCTACAGAATGCCCATCTGCTAGGTACTGTTTCATATATGCTGTTAGTAAATATTCTTGATGTTTATTAATGTGTTGTCTTCTTGTGTTCTACATGTGTGCTAATGTGTCAAATGTGTACATGACTGGTGTGCAGGTGTGTGATTATGTCCTCTGTCATGTGTTCTCCATCAGGTGTCCTCTATCAGTGTGTGTGTGCCTGTGGATGTACATATGTGCCTGTGGGTGTACACCCTGTGAAAATACTGTGTTTTACACTCTGTACATGTCTGTATTTTCCAGGTGTGTGGATAATCTCTGTTTTACAAGTGTATGTCTGTTCTCCAGGTGTGTCAGTATGCACCAGTTTCTATAAGTGTGTTTGTGTCTGTACACCAAGTGTATGGATGTGTTTCCTGTGTTATACAAAATGTATGTGTGTCGATATCTCTTCTGTGTTCTCCGGGTGTGTATGTGTCTGTGTATATTCCTCACCATGTTCTACATATATGTGTTTGCCAGGTGTGTAAATATGCCTCTTGTGTTGTGTTCTACAAGTGTGTGCGCGTGGATATGTCCTCGGTGTTCTACAGGTGTATTTGTTTCTGTTCTACAAGTGTGTATGTAGATGTCCCCTGTATTTTACAAGTGTGTATCTGTGTTCCCCAGGTGTGTGGATATGCCTCCTGTGTTCTACAAATGTGTATATGTCTGTGTTCCCCAGGTGTGTGGATATTCCTCCTGTGTTCTACAAATGTGTATATGTCTGTGTTTCCCAGGTGTGTGGATATGCCTCCTGTGTTCTACAAATGTGTATATGTCTGTGTTCCCCAGGTGTGTGGATATGCCTCCTGTGTTCTACAAATGTGTATATGTCTCTGTGTTTCCCAGGTGTGTGGATATGCCCCCTGTGTTCTACAAATGTGTATATGTCTGTGTTCCCCAGGTGTGTGGATATGCCTCCTGTGTTCTACAAATGTGTATATGTCTGTGTTTCCCAGGTGTGTGGATATGCCTCCTGTGTTCTACAAATGTGTATATGTCTGTGTTCCCCAGGTGTGTGGATATGCCTCCTGTGTTCTACAAATGTGTATATGTCTGTGTTCCCCAGGTGTATGGATATGCCTCCTGTGTTCTACAAATGTGTATATGTCTGTGTTCCCCAGGTGTGTGGATATGCCTCCTGTGTTCTACAAATGTGTATATGTCTGTGTTCCCCAGGTGTGTGGATATGCCCCCTGTGTGACCCTGGCAGTCATCGTGGGACAGACCACATATCTACACCCTTGGTGAAGAGGAAGCCGGGCCGACCACCCGGGTCTGGCCTCAAACGCAAGGACATCATAGGACCTGAGAGGTAAAGCTAAGTATTAATTATCTCAATCATTTCTTCACTGTCTCACACATTACACATTTGTAGAATCACTCAAAATCTCCACTTGTGTTGGCCAGTCTAAGCTGTTCGATGCCTTTTCTGTGAAGGTTGTTTTGTAAGCCATGTTTTATGTAACGTTATGTGAACTGTGAGTGCAGTACTCTTGCTGACCTTACCATGTCTTCGAGAACACGACCTCACACCTTCCCTCCCTGTCTGCAGGTGTCCAACGCCTGGCTGCAACGGAGATGGAAATGTCAACGGAAGGTCATCACATCATCGGAAGTAGGTCTTGCAAACAGGTTTTGCTCCCATTGTGCCATGCTCTAATGTATAACACTTATGGAACCAATAGTCGTTTATTATTTTGAATCTGGTTGTGTGTGTCGTATAGTCATTAGGTTAATTTTCACGGCAAAAGGAGAACTGTATTATATATGTTTAACGTAAAAATCATACGATCTAATATAAAATGAAACCCAAGAAAACCTCTGGTATGTTTAAGACGTCTTGGTGACTGCTGGAACAGAAGAATCCCTTTTAGACACAGTTGAGTTAGATTTATTTCTGCAGACAGTAGTGGTGTTTTTTAGAGTGCTGGCTAGGCAAATGGAGTTGGGAGTATGATTAATTGAAGTGGCTCATTGTTCACAACTGACTGTAAGGACTTGGCAGCTTCAGGCACTTGAGCTACGTGTCGGGAGTGTTTGGACAGGATATTGATCAATGTTAGCATGCAGTAGAGAGGACAGATAAAAACTTCTCCAGTAATCCTGCAAGAAAGCCAGGCCAACATCGATCATTTAGCTGTGATCTGCATTTCATTTCGAGAGTGAAACAGATATTGGAGCGAAGGCTTTCTCAGTTGCCCAGCCCCAGCCACAGCCACTCCTTAGAGTTTGTTCCCCGTTAGTGTGAAGGTCAACAGGAAATTTAGTTGTGTCAATTCCCAAAATATGTTATGCATTATTTATGGGGGGCAGCTTGGTCATCACCAAATATATCTATAGTGGTGACAGGTGATGAGTGGATGGAGGCTATGCTAATGCAAGTTGACGTTTTGATTGTACAAACTGCAGCGTCCACACAACATATTTGTAGAGACTTGAGCCAATACTGAAAGCTTACATTGTTTTGACTTGTGAGACCATCAGATCTGTTGCCATCCTTATGTGTCTGGTGTCATTGATGTATTGACAACTTCACCTTTGTAACCCTATTTGAGACAACCTGACACTTGATGAGCTTCTTCTGACCTATTGTGTCTTCTTGGCTGTTATTGGAACTCTGGGATCTCTCATTATGTTGAACTTATGGATATGGCTGGTCAGTGTCCAGTTTGATTGTTCCATGAGTACAACATTAAAATCATGATATGCCATTTAGTAGACAACATGCCATGAACATATGTTCTGATGTTAAGAATATTGTATTGAAATGTGATACAGGCCTGGGAATTAGTTCACAAAAATTTTGGCCCCATTAAACAAAAAATTAAAGAGTGTATATTGTCTCAAATGCAAAATGTTGTTGCCTTATTACTGAAGAGTGGTGAAATCTCTATATTCGTGACACAAACAATCATGATGATGATCCTGGTGTTGATAACTTTCAGTATACAAGATAGATGTAAAAGCAAACTAGTTCTTATGAGTTCATAAGAATGTTATTGAAACAGTAGCATTGTTGGTGTAAGACTTTAAAGGCGTCAGTGTTTGTGAGGGTGAAGTAGATGTGAGTGTGTATATGTTGTATATGTTGTGTTGCAGGCAGTACTCGTGCCCCATGCTGCAGCCCCACCAGCGACCACAGCGGCCGTGGGTCCGCCGCAGCCAGTTGCAGCAGCAGCAACACCACCACAACAACAGTATTTACAGCGATGACAGCAGTTCAGGTAGAGCTGTCCCCCCGGCCAGCCCCTCCCATGCCATTTCATCCCCCGTCCCTAGTCGTAGGTGCACAGCACGGTCCGTACTGCCCGACTCGCCCCTTTCTATCCATAGCAACAGGCAGCAGCGCCATCGGCGGCGGTCATCGCCCCAAAAGTGTGGACGCAGTGTCTCTGGTGCCGCATCGTATGTGTCGGGGACATCGAGTCGCCTCATCGACGGTCTCACGCAGTTTTTCACCCCGTCCGACAAGAGGAAGTCTCGTGTTTCCCTCAACTCTTACTCGTGTGACATCGTCGGCTCATTGGTGACGGTGGTGACGCAGCGACGCACCAAGTCCCAGCATGCCGCCAACAAGCTCGTGCGCAAGTCACGTCTGCTGCAGGCCAGTAGGAGGCGCAAGCGCAGTGGCGGGCCGACCGACCATGGATTGTTTGATGGACTCTCGCATTTGTTCACCGCACATGGCGACATGACACCGAGGATGGGCAGCGATACAAGGGGTAGTAACTTGGCGCGGGCCGATGGGTTGGGGCAGGGTGTAGAGTGGACGGACGAGCGACAGCAGGCAGCAGGCAGCCAGCAGCGGAGGACATCGGGCGTGATGAGACGAGGGCCGCGGGGCTACGATGGGGCACCCCCAAAGGGTAAGAGCCCTTGCTCGTCTCTGCATGCTACTCACATCGGTCATGGTGGCCCTGTGCTTGTCACTCCTCCGCTGCTGACTGCGCCGCTTTCTCACTCACTCGTTCGCTTGCTATATCTTGCCGTAGTTGCACCGCGCTTGTCCGGAGCCAAGTGATTGGCCAGTGGTGGGCCACTTAGTTGGGCCAGGGCATTCCTGGTGCTTGAGGGTAGACGAGCTGGGCTAGATAGGTGGACTACTTGTGATGATCGTTGGATGCATCTGCTAGAGACCATTGGACCAAGTAAGGACGTGTGATCACGCTACCTCGCCTCCACTGCTGCTGCCTGGTAGGACGGCCTAAAGCTTCTGCTTCTACTCCCCTCACGTTCTCAGGTGTCACTAATCACCCATGTCCGCTACAGTACAACATGTCATCAGAGCCGAGTTATACACAGACTGGGATAGGCAAATGTTAGCAGCGAGAGAAAGTTGTCATGTATTTTTTAGAGCACATCAAACACGCTTAAATTGAACAAAAAACTCATGGTTATATGTAAGAAGTTGTTTATTCACGTGCCTATAAGACGAATCTACATTTGGGAAGATGCCATATCATAGTTTAATGTTACCTACATTGACACTTAAAGATTAACTGTTACACTCACATGTAATCATTTGCTGAATGTAGCAATAACACATCTGTGTAAACATTTGAAATAGCTTAACAATGGCCTGAGTGTAAGGATGAGCGTATTCTGTCAACAGATGACGAATGTCAAAATCAGAGTCTGTCAGCACTGAGAGCGGCTGCTACTGCCCTGCCACCTGGTGTCAGCGAGAGTGATGTATCATTGTTCAAGCAGGCACGAGATCGAGCTCAGGAGGTAAACTCTTGTGATGTACAATGGCTTCCTACTGTAATACTGTTAAATGTAGGGAAGTAACAGAATATTATATAATTTCCATCTAGTCAAGGAAGATAATTCACGTACAAAAATAACTATGACCTTGTGTCAGCTTGCTTGAACCTTGTAGACATACGATTAGTGTAGGGAATTGATTTTATTTTTGTAAATTGTTATTGGTTTGCATAAACTGATTTATTAGAATCGATTTGCAGATGGCCATACTGAGAAACGTTTGATCACTTGATTCTAGTATGACACATGGTGGCAATTAACATGTGACATATTTAACAAAATATATCCAATTGTTGATAATAATCACCAGAGGAATGGTTCCTTGATGTTGAAGCGTAATGTCAGCAGTTCTTAATCTATTTGGCTGTTATCCAAATTCCGGTCGTGGACTTGTTAGGTGACACATTCCATCAAACAGTTCATGTGATAACATCAATAATTAAAAAATAAGTAGACAACATTTTAATGTAGAACATAATAAGAAGATATAAGAAATATAAGAATCACAAAATCAGCTCTGTTCATGATCTGTGTAGAAAGTGGACATGACTTGCAAATTATTCTGATGTGCGAAGTCTGCTGCATTGGTGGTAGAACATGTAATTTTTCTTAATTTTTGGATTATCTCATGACGTGCTCCTTTAATTTGCCACCTGGCCAATATTTAATTGTTTAAAAAGAATTTATTCATTCTAAGACCTATTATACAGCCTACTCATTACGATACTCAAATGTCCAAAATTTTGTTTTTTCACATTGTGGGGTGAAATGATGTAGATATTGTGCAGGTTGAGATACTCATTGATGTTACCATGTCATAGGCGATGCAGACAACCGAATCGACAGAAACGACCGAATGTCAGGGCCGGTACCCAGCATGCATTGAGTTTGGCAAGTACGATATCCACACGTGGTACTCGTCGCCGTACCCTCAAGAGTATGCCAGGTGGGTGCGGGTGCCTCACCATCATGTGTCCACTGAGTTTCAACAAACCATCACCACTGACCACTCAGGACACTTACAATATTTCAGAACTATGTATAGGTAAAACTTGCAGATATACTCAGGTACTAAGAATTATATAAATAACTAGCTGACTAAGCCAGCGATGCTTGGGGAAAAAAGCAGCCACTCCACTGAAACTGTTGAAAATTTATCCCTGATGTCCCATCTCCCATACCCTGAATAAATATGGCAGCAGAGTTAAATCTTAGGAAGCACACCCACACGTTTGCTTCATAAAAAAGGCAGTCTCCTAAAGTAAAATGTTTGAAAAATACATTACATTGTTTCAGAATTAAATCGCAAGGTCACATCATACGCAACAAAATGTTAACGTCACAGAATCCATGCATTAACGTCACAGAATCCACGCATAGGCTGTAGTCTTATGAAATATTGAGCCATCCGTGGTCTCCACCCCCGGATGATTTTTAAAAAGTCGATCTACAAACCATCCCAAAACTGATGGACATTAGGTCTACAGACAGAGAGAGGCAAACAGAAAAATTAAATATAAAATAGATTATCAATTCAAGAAACAACAATAGCTGCAACTCTGCAATCTCGGTGTAGTTGTTGTGAGGTTTGTCAATGCTGCAGGCATTTTGCTCTAAAACCTGAATTGTCCTCTTTTAATGCTAATAACTGAATAAACTATACTAAACTAAGATATACTTACTTACTGGGAATGAATTTAGGTGCTCTCTTTAGTGGTCTGTGTATGAGGTATGAGGGTGCAAGGTATTTCTTATGCATTCATATTAACTATTGCCTGATGCTTTGTGTAGGTTACCAAAACTCTACATATGCGAGTTCTGTCTCAAGTATATGAAGAGTCGGAGCATACTGCAGCGACATCTGGTGAGTGCATGTTGTTTTTATGACATCATTTTTTTCTGACTTTTAAATTATTATTTTATTTTGGTTCTATTAATCATGTTTCCACAATATCTGTAACATTTTCCGTAGTGTGTCAGATTAAACAGTTGTAACATCGATGAGACCTCATGGATCCATTATGATGCCGAACACATAATCATGTTCTATTGAAATTCTAACTCCAGAACTATTTCTTTATGAGAAAAGTATCGTTATTATGACAGTCTTTGTAGTTATGTCTCATCTGTGAGTTATGTTTCATCTGTTGAGAGCATCAACAGTAATTACATCTACACACTAACACTAATGTACACAATTGTATTGATGAAGTGATGGAACTGTCAGTAGTTGCTGTGAAACCAAGGGTTTGTGTTGCAGGAGAAGTGTGGTCTGTTCCACCCACCGGCCAATGAGATCTACCGGTGTGACGGTCACTCCGTCTTCGAGGTGGACGGCAACGCAAACAAGATCTACTGCCAGAACCTGTGTCTACTTGCAAAACTATTCCTTGACCACAAGACGCTATACTACGACGTTGAACCGTTCCTCTTCTACGTGCTCACCGTCAACGACGACCAAGGCTGCCACCTCATTGGCTATTTCTCAAAGGTAAACACGCAAGTAGTTTGTGCTGGTAACATTTTGCTATGATCACCGTGGAGAATTAAGTGCCTTGTTGGTGACTCATTCATGGGCACAATATGACAAGAAATGAAATGGAAAGTGATCTAATAATTATGCTAGCAATGTGAATATGCTTATGTTATACACAGATGAAAAATGTCAGATTCTATAAACCTTTGTACATTTGTCCACGTGGGAGTTTTGCTTTGGAAAGCAGTGTTCTTATAGGTTTTTTTAAATTGTATGAAACTAATGAACTTAACTGGAAGTAAATTCATAGTCAAATACTGCAAACCATTGTAAATGAATTTGTATGAGTGTGTTTTACATATGTTATGCAATTCAGTTTGTTTTCTGTAACTTTCAGGAGAAGCACTGTCAGCAGAAATATAACGTATCCTGCATATTGACAATGCCACAGTATCAACGCAAGGGTTATGGCAGGTTTCTCATCGACTTTAGTAAGTACTACACTCTATATATGTCTGTGTGTGAGCGTGCATGCGTGCGTGTATGTGGTCAAATTCTCATAGTTCCAATTAAGTTAATCACAAGCAGCTTTTTCCGAGTGAATGCCATGTTGTTTAGTAATCTACACAAGGTAATATAACCAAAACAACATTATAAATCATTGAGGTTTAGGCATTTAATAGTATATTTAATACAACCTAATAAAAGATGTGATCTGTCATCCACCTTCACAGTGCTGAGTGTGCCTTGTTCTAGATGTAGACAATGTTGTTTCATCGTTGGTTCTGTCACAGGTTACCTGTTGTCTCGCATTGAGGGCCAGCCAGGCTCGCCAGAGAAGCCACTGTCAGAGTTGGGCAGTGTGAGCTACAACGCCTACTGGCGCAGTGTTATCATCGAGTACCTGCACAAGTTCTACACCGAGAGGCTCGACTGTGAGAAGAAACCGGACGAGAAGAGATATGATGAGAAAATCACGCTTAAAGGTACGCATTTGTAACTGTCTACAATCTCTCATCCGCCATCTCGTGTGTGCTCAAAATTGGATCTTGCTTATTTTAGAATTTTGGTTGTGTTTACATTCACGGATGTCATAATATTATGGTCTCAGTTATATTAAATTTATATTGCTATGAAGTCAGGCGTGATTAGCTTATAGAATGTTAGAATTGTTATGAAATGTGACATAATAAATGTAATGTATTGATGCTTAAAAATTTCCTGAATTGAAGAATTATGTGAATGATGTCAACATTCTGTGTTAGAATGCTGTGAGTCAAGAGTATTTGTGGTTGACAAGTTTATGTGACATGGATATGTCACCAAGGCATTGTTCACTGTTCATGGTAGTTGACAGGTGACAAGGGTGAGTGCCCATGACATTATTTTTAATAGAGTCATGTGTCTCTGTGGTTGACAGGGATCAGCCAGGTGACAGGAATGTGTCCCCAAGACATCGCCAACACACTGCGAGCCCTGAACATGATGGGCAACAAAGACGACAAGTAAGTGACCTGATGTTTGAGTTTTTCAGTCTCACACCTCAACTCTATAGTGCTGTGTACTTTGTCCAGGTTTCATGTTAAAGTACACTGTGCACTGATAGAAATGGCAATTTTAGGCTAGGCAATGTCAACATACAATATTTCTGTATGTTTTTTGCTGTTGCAAGAAACAGAACTAGACTTTTCAACAAAATGGCTCTTTTGTAAGTTTGAAGAAGCCTGTTGCTAGGCAACAGGAGACGTGATGAGTGAGAGATGCTCTACCTGTAGCTGTGTGTGGTTGCTACAGGTGTGTGGTGGTGAGACGGCAGCCGGTGCTGGATGAGTACATGGCCCGCAAGGAGAGTCGCGGTCCACAGATCACACTCGAGTCTGACTGTCTGCGCTGGAGTCCCGTTGTCTCCAGTGAGATGTTGCAGGAGGAGGCTCGCACCGCCAGGCTCGAGGTCAGTCCCAACAACGTACTGCTAGTTTGTGTACTGTATAACCCTTACATTTTGGGTGTTTCCCACGGGTATTATACAGCCACTAACATAAAACACAAGCACACATTAGGAGATCCCCCCACATATTTGACAAGATACATGAACATTTGATGTTCAGTATCTTTTCTAATGCGCATTAAAAACTATCCACTGAATGGCACCAATCAGCTTTACTCGGTTATTTTAGGCTTAGTTTTACTTGTAATGATGGGGTCGGTGGATGGGTTAAGCCTTATTGTGAGTAGACACTGGACATTTTTGTGGTTGTTTGATCTGATTAACCACTTCAACGTCATTTTTAGAGTATAAGAATATTGAAATAGTCATACACGAGTACTTCAGTTTGCACATGGAATTTTCTTCATCTGAAGGAAAAAATATTTCCTGTTTATACAAAATTGCAAACTCTCACGCACCGCACCCATTAAGAGGAAGCAAAATTATAGGGTTTACAGTACGCAACTGTCGTGTGAAATTTGCATCATGCGTCATTCTTGTTTATTTTGACATCAGGAGTGTTTTTGCATGTGCCTAATTTAAGTTATTTGTCACATGAATGTCATGTGGTTTGACGGCCGACTAGCAGATGTGTTCTCATATGTAGACTGATGTAGTGGGTGTGTTCATGTGTAGTGTAAGACTAGTTAGCTGCCAGTCTAGCCATGCTCGGCTGTCCTCCCACTGCCTACTTGTCACTGCTACAATCCCATGCGTAGTCAGCGGTGTGCATTCAGTTACTAATCCCATGTTTCTGTTTTCTTTCTATTATGCATGTCGCGTGCGTGTAAATGTTGCTCAGTTATTCCCTGTTTTCTTTCCCACTGATTCGTTTCTGTTTGCCCCCCAGGAATATTTGTGACATAGATGGGGATAATGGGTGCCCGAATGGTGGGGGGGGAGGTTGACAGTATTCAGAGCCAAAAACGACAAATTTATTTGCTTGACAACTGCAAATCTTACACGTGGAAGTCACATTTGTGGAAATTCTTAAATTAAACGGGTGTTGTTGTGCACATGGGCTGTGACCGTTCACTGTCTGTGACCGGTCGCGCCCTCCCAGGCAGACTTACTAAACCGGGGGTGGATTTGGCGTGCTTCTTCAACAGCTAAGGCGCATGAGCGACATTGCGGAAGACGTGGCAGAAGAACGCAGACAGATAGACGACATGCTGTCACCAGTGAAAGTGAAAGCTAGCCACGTAGGTGCCCCCAGTCTAGATGGTGACAGTCAAGAGCAGGTCGCAGCTAGCCCCTGCCCCTCGTGTAGCAAGGTTGGTGCTGA
Source organism: Ridgeia piscesae (assembly GCA_025642075.2). Classification (NCBI taxonomy): domain Eukaryota; kingdom Metazoa; phylum Annelida; class Polychaeta; order Sabellida; family Siboglinidae; genus Ridgeia; species Ridgeia piscesae. The sequence goes on from JAODUO010000455.1 coordinate 272,444, forward strand.
AGTCCCTCTCGGGGGCGCAGGTTTTCACCCTTCGTGTGGGCTCTGCCTCCCTGCATTTGGGCTTCGCTTGTTGTTCCCCGTATGCTTGCAGTCATCTCCCCTGTGCAGTGCATGAGAGGCTGACTAGGCTCACATGTAGATAGATGTCTGTTCATAGAGTAACAACCTGTAGGATAGTATTACCATAACGTTGTCAGATGCAAGAATACTTAATAAAATTGTTGTCTAGGATAGACTAATTATAAATATACATTTGGTGTAATTCATTACCTACCATGACTTCAGTATAATAGAATTAGAACTTTGTAAAGCAATATTATGAGATGTAAAAGTGTCAGTTTGTTAAAGATGTCTGCTGGTGCCTGCAAGACCTGTAACCAAAATATGTTTGGATGTTATCTTTAAAAGTGATGCAAAAGTTATTGTACGAAATGATGATAAATTATGGGACATGCATAACTTATTTATTTCTAAGGGAGATCCTGCAGTCCAGTTTGGTTATTTGCAACAATTGTATTATTGTTTCATGTGTATTTTGATTATTTTATTTTCCTTATTTTGTCATTTACATTTAAGTATCAATTTTGTATTTAATTAGGCCAGCAATCTATCTTAATGTGTGTTTTATTTAGCAACTTCCACAAAAGGTTATGGTGGGGCAAGTTTTCATCCACATCCAACAAAAACTTGTGAGAGATTATTATCTGTTTTCAGTAACTAGACAAAACAGTTGTGCAAACAAGATCAGAGGTAGTTAGTAAATATTGTTTTTCAAGTTTTTTTATAAAATGATTGGGAAACATTTTAAATGTTTGCCATATAAACCATAACAATAGCCCTATGATGTTGGCTGCAGTGTTTTTGTTTCCTGTGGTATTTACAAATTATGAACACATTATCACCAGCTGAAACATCCTGGTTCAAGATCTTTTTTTTGTAAAGAATATAAATTATGTTTAGATGACAACAGTGGTGCACAAGTACTCATAAATATTAACTCGTGATGTTTTGTTGTTCAATTGGGTAAATACTGCTGGAATTCAACCTCGTTTGTAAACAGTAGTGCTCTTAACCATAACGCTGTGTTTAGAATGTTATTTAAAAGTCATCTTTGAGACTGAGCGCTTTTAAAAATACAATAGTTATTGTGATGGTGAAGAGTGACAGTGTTTGTGCTTGGTTAAAGGAAATGCAAGGTGGTGGTTTGGAAAAGTAAAGTGACTTTGGTGCAGAACTCACTAACTTTGTTTCAATACTGGCTTCTAGTAATGCATTCTGGTGCTATCCCTTTGATATAATTAAAAAGGAATAAATAAATATCATATGATGATGGTTATATTGCAAAACTGAAAGAAACAAAACTTTGCACAAACAGTTAATTTTTGCTCGAGTTTCAAAGCATGCTAAGAAGAATTAAATTGACAAGTTTGAACGAAGGACACACTACAAATATGTTATATCATTGTTAATGTGCAAAATTGATTTTCAAAGAGCAAAATTGGGCTTAATTTAAGAGTTCATCTAAGTGTTAATGAAATAATCCCCTGGTTTGATTTATTGCTCTCCTTTCTGACTTACGTCCATTGCCCAGAATGAGGCCAGATTAATCTTTGATTAACTCTGGCCATATCGGGATCAATCACAATTGTGGACATTTACCCATTCATACAGAGCATAAATATTCTCCTCCTCACTGAATTAGATCTTTAGAACATGTGTCATTGTTTATGTTGAACATTGTGTAAGTTTGTAAGTGTTATGAGATGCTACATGTGAAGGACATAACAATCATCATATTAATGTTTAGAAACTTGTTTTAAATTTAAATGTTATGCAGTTAATGGATCAATTGTGCTGTGGTTTTTGTGCATCACAATCAACATTGCCCGTATGATCTCCATCAAGCTTTGCCACATCAACAATGTTTTCATACGTAATATAATTTAATACATTATTGGAGCAGCATTATAACTCCCAAAATTAAACCCTTTTTAAAGTTTTTTTTAAATTTTTTTGTAAAGAAAAAGTATTGGGGCCAGATTTTAAAAAAACAAATTATACAGTGGACTGTCTAAACATTTCATCTGTTTGGCATACATTTTGTATGCCTTGATGGACCTGTTGCTAGGCAACAGTTCACATGATGGATAGGTAAATTCATGTATGACCAACATTTTGTATAGTGTGCTCTGTAGTTTGTACAAACAGATACATGTTGACAGTTAGGAGATGTTGTGTTGCGTGTCCTCCCTCATGTCTCATTACACGTGTGCACTGTGCAGATCTTCCGAAGGCGACGGGGCAGGAAGAGGAGAAGGCTGATGATGGGTCCTAGCGGAGACGCACAGACCAAGAAGATGAAGCTGCCCGACGACAGCCCCGTGGAGGAGATATGTAAGTTGGATGGCTCCAATGTTCTCTTGTGTTGTTTACCATTCTCCCAGTGTACAAGCTTACACTGCGCTGCACACTCAACTTTGGTCCAATCAATGTAATCGATCATCAGATATTTGGAACACACTTAATTTAGAAAATTCATGAAGCACAAAAAATAAACTTATACATATTACTCTTAACTATATTATGTGGAACAGTTTAGTGGATGACTTTGTGGACTGTATCAGCTGGGAGATGAATGGATGGGCAGACGTGAATTACTTCTAATGCTATGACACGTGTGTTGTTATTTCCCCAGGCCCTGCCCCGGTGAAACGCCCGCCCGGCCGGCCACGTAAGATTCCCATTGCTACCACTGCCCCTGCTGCGATGTCTGTCACCCCCCGACCAGGGCGCAGGAGGGCAGTCACACCACCTGTGACCACCGACACCGCCCCACCAGTGGTGCCCAAGAAGAAGTGTGGTTGGCCGAAGGGTGTGAAGCGAGGCTGCCGCGTCTCCACACAGCTCAAGAAGGCAAAGACGAAGCGTGGCAGGGGCCGACCACCTAAGGTAGGTTGAGTTATGTTTGTGCGATGTGTCTTGAAACTTTGTCTTGTAGTTGAGACAGATGTCATTTGATGATAATATTGGTGAAGGCTAATTTCAGTAAACTATATATATACATACGTGTGTGTGTGTGTGTGTGTGTGTGTGTGTGTGTGTGTGTGTGTGTGTGTGTGTGTGTGTGTGTGTGTGTGTGTGTGTGTGTGTGTGTGTGTGTGTGTTGGGGGTGTGTGTGTGTGTGTGTGTGTGTGTGTGTGTGTGTGTGTGTGTGTGTGTGTGTGTGTGTGTGTGTGTGTGTGTGTGTGTGTGTGTGTGTGTGTGTGTGTGTGTGTGTGTGTGTGTGTGTGTGTGTGTGTATATATATAAATATATATAAATATATATATATATATATATAAATAAAACTTCTTAATTATGGTCATTCTATGACAATTCAACTGATTTCTTTAACAGAGAATTAGTCTTGCTAATAGGGTCACCTCGCTATTCAGATCACTTTGACTTTTTGAACTGTAATATTTGTGTTATATTTTGAAGTGTTGCAATGTAATGTACTCAACTGCCTTGATAAATTAACCTTGTGTACACATTAACATATTAAATATACATATAGTAAATCACTGTTAGTCTTCCATACAGCACAACGCGTACACCTTAGATTATACACTTGATATATGTCATACCTGTACAGGCCTACAGCACAGACGTTGTACTTCTGTCTAAGTGTTGTAGAATAATAAGTGTGAACAATCTCGATGGAAACCAATAATGCACATGCATGCATGCACACATGCACGGTTTTTGCACAATCCCATACATCTACACTGATCCACATACACTTGCACGGACCCATATACACCTACACTGATCCACATACACTTGCACTGACCCACATACACCTACACTGATCCACATACACCTTCACTAACCCACACACCTGCACTGACCCACATACACCTACACTGATCCACATACACTTGCACGGACCAATATACACCAACACTGATCCACATACACTTGCACTGACCCACATACACCTACACTGATCCACACACCTTCACTAACCCACATACACCTGCACTGACCCACATACACCTGCACTGACCCACATACACCTACACTGATCCACATGAAACCTACACTGACCCACATACACCTGCACTGACCCACATACACCTGCACTAACCAATAAACACCTGCACTGACCCTCATACACCTGCACTGACCCACATACACCCGTACTAACCCACATACACTTGCACAGACCCACATACACTTGCACTGACCCACATACACCTACACTGATACACATACCCCTTCACTAACGCACATACACCTGCACTGACCCACATACACCTACACTGATCCACATACACCTACACTGATACACATACACCTGCACTAACCAATAAACACCTGCACTGACCCTTATACACCTACACTGATCCACATACACCTACACTGATACACATACCCCTTCACTAACCCACATACACCTGCACTGACCCACATACACCTACACTGATACACATACCCCTTCACTAACCCACATACACCTGCACTGACCCACATACACCTACACTGATCCACATACACCTACACTGATCCACATACACCTGCACTGACCCTCATACACCTGCACTGACCTACATACACCTGCACTGACCCACATACACCTGCACTGACCCTCATACACCTGCACTGATCCACATACACCTGACCTGACCCTCATACACCTGCACTGACCCACATACACCTGCACTGACCCACATATACTTACACTGATATACATACACCTGCACTGACCCACATACACCTACACTGATCCACATACACCTGTACTGACACACATACACCTGCACTGACCCACATACACCTGCACTGAGCCACATACACCTGCACTGACACACATACACCTGCACTGACCCACATACACCTGCACTGAGCCACATACACCTGTACTGACACACATACACCTGCACTGACCCACATACACCTGCACTGACCCACATACACCTGCACTGAGCCACATACACCTGTACTGACACACATACACCTGCACTGACTCATGTGCACACATTGTAGCGCCATTATTGTTGTACATTTTTACTGTAGAGATGTGGTGGGAACAGTAAGAATCAGAGATATCTCGCATGTTTGTGTATTTGTAGTCACTGTCTCGATGGAAGGACGCCTGCAGAGACGACGTTGACACCAGCAGCAAACCACAGCTGGTCACTGCAGACCACTCGGACACTGGCAGCGGTCGGGATACGTTGGAAGTGACCAGCACGATGACCGCTGCACCAGTGGATGACCATGATGCCAGCGTGAGAGCGAGTGATGCCGACAGTGACGATGAGGCGATGTCGGACATGCCACAGTTGGAGAAGAAGGATGACTGTCTGCCGACACGGCCCGACTCCGACGATGACACGAACCGACTTGATGCAGGACCGTCGCCGCCCCCTCCCCAGCTCGACCAGGAGGTTCCTGGTGGGTTTAACATGGAGAAGGAAGAGGAGGAAGAGGAGGGAGAGGAGGGAGAGGAGGGAGAGGTGAAGGAAAGTGCGGATGAGGACAGTGATGCGGAGGAATCGACAGAGGACGACGAAGCATCAAATCACGAGGATGACGATGTCATTATCAGGGATGCTGTCAAGCATCCTGCTGACGACACTAATGATGTCATGGTTGGAACGCTGCAAGACAATGCCGAGAGAGGACACAGTGATGTTGACACACACGACAGTGATGCCGAGAGGGAACATAGTGACATTGACACACATGACAGTGACACAGAGAGAGCACACAGTGACACAGACGAGAGTGACACGGAAGAGGTGCGCTGCAGCAACACACGTGACAATGACGCTGACGAACTGCATGATGTTGCAGACAGTGATGTCGAACACAGTGATGACGCAAGTAATGTGAAACGTAACAGTCCTGTGTATGTCGCGAGCAGTGACGCAGAGCCTGTGAGCACTGGGCACGTGTCACCACCCAACATCGCTGTTGTCACTGTTGACCATGCTCATGAAGAAGTGGGCAGTGAGGCAGAAAATGTTGTTGACGTTCCGACTGAACACGACTCCGACACATCATCGTCGGACTCGTCTGACTATGATGACTCCGACGCAGATGACGAGGATGCAGGAATGTCACCTGCTAATCAGGTACATGACACCGCTGCGTCAGAATTGAAGGAACAGCAGGTCTTGCAGTGTGCTGTCGAGGCGATCGCAGCGGATCATGACACTAAGAATGACGACGATGCAGATGTGCTCGACCAGATGGGTGACATCACTACGCATGACGTCATTTCAGACACATCACAATCACATGCCCATGTTGCTGGTCTAGTTTACGGACGTTCTCTGAGCACTGGCGGTAACCTCGGCAACGATGTGGTGAAAGCGTCCAGTCACCCGGTAGTTCATCTGGACAGTGTTGCCATGGATACGCTGGCCAGTTCTGCCATGGGTGGGACAGATGCGAGCAGCATTGAAACAGCAAACGCAGTGGCCGCACTCAACAGCAGTGCTGGGTTCATAGCGACTGTTGACATCGTGGACGTGCCACAGTTAGGGCTAACATCACCGACCTCCATCAACAGCGGTGAGATGAACTCAAGTTCTGTCGAGACAACGCCGCCATCGCAGGGTTTTTCCGACTGTGCCCAGGCGCAGCAGAACACGTTCTGTGGCAGCAACATGAACAGCTCACCAGGTGGCTTCATGGAGGCGGTCAACCCGCAGTTGACCTCCCCGGTCAGCACACAGATCACCTCTCCACAGCCACCCACACCTCACACAACGCAGAAGTTCAGCATGCCCAACCCGTCACCGTCCAGCAACAATGCCAACTTCAACATGCCGAATCCGTCGCCTTCAAACAGCAGTGGATTCAGTATCCCGAATCATTCGCCGTCAAACAACAACGTCAGCTGTGCCATTGCTAACCACTCGCCATCAAACAACACAAACAATTTTGGCCTGCCGAATCATTCACCATCGAACAATGCCGCCCAGGCTGCCGGTACATATGTTGGTATGCCGACACATTCACCGTCGAACCATGGCGCTAGCTACGGCATGCCGAATCCGTCGCCGTCAAATCCCAGTGCAAATTTCAACATGCCGAACCCGTCGCCGGGTGCCGTGAACAATTTCAACATGCCAAACCCGTCACCTGGCAACAGTGCGCCCGGTAGCAACTACAGCATGCCGACGCCATCACCGACGAACAGTAGTCACAGTTTCAGCATGGCGACGCCGTCTCCAACGGGAACCGCCAACACGTACACACTGCAGAGCCAGGCCATGATTGCACCGGCCAGTGCCTCTGCTAACTTCAACATGTGCTCGGCGGCCATGCACATCAACAACAACTACATGCAGTTGTTGCCAACACACAACACGCAGCGACTGACGCACAACGTGCAGGGTGGGTCGTGTGCGATGTTGACGGGTGTGCGGTCGCGACAGCACAAGTTCCAGCAGGTTGTCAACAGCAGCTGCAGCCTCGCGAAACTGCAGCAGCTCACTAACGGCATCAATGACTTCATTCCCGAGAACACGATGACGCCGCCACCAAATCTGACACCGCCACCGCCTGTCAACATGACACCACCGCCGGCGGCAGCGGCGGCCCTGCACCGTAATATGACACCGCCTGAGTTGATGCCGCAGTCGTACAAGCAATACCAGCGGCGAACGGCGGCCGTACAGAAAGCGGCATCGGCGGGCAACATGGCCGCGGTGAACCCAGGCATGTCATTCACACCAAACGTGACGATCCAGCCGGGTACGAACATGATCACCGGCTACAACATGCAGCAGCTGATGAACGGCTACAGGATGCCGCAGCCGATGAACTACACCGGCTACATGGCGAATGCGAGCTTTGTCAACCAGCCACCGCAGCTGCCTGTACAGATGGGCATGATGAATATGTACCCGAACTTCCCGCAGCAGATGCAGCAGACGCCAGCGAATAACGCGGCGGCGGCAGCAGCCATGTACACCACCCCACACGGGTACACACTCTCACCACAGGCATTCAATGTCAACATGAACGGCATGATGCGACGGTGAGGGGCTTCGCTTTGTGAGCACTATGGGGAATGCGATTCGTTGTGGAATCGTTTCGGAGAAACAGTGCTGCATAATTTGGTGTTGTGGCACATGTCGCCAATCACGAGTCGAGGCCAGCGTCTCGCCAGTGCAACAATGGTTATTAGCATCCTTCGTGTCCGTGAGCCAGAGTTCTTGAACTACATAGAACTTCCATGACTTGCATAATCTTACACATGAGAGGTGGATTTACGAATGTGTTTCACAAGTACAAGCCCACATGTGGTGTGGACACTGGACAGTGCAGCGATAGACTGAACAATTGTGAACAGAGCAAACAGTTGCTGCTAGATGTAGACTGTTTTTTTGTGTGTGTGTGTATGCACACCTAATGTACATCTGTTGAACTGCATAGCATTCTCACTGCCTCAAGAGACAGCTGGCGTGTAGTTGCGAGTGTCTCACTTAGTTTCTTGTTATCACGTGACGTTGGAAACACTGGAAAGATGGGGCCAACTCGTGTTGGGTGTGCATGCACACACTGCTAGTTGGTGACGATTGACTTGAATTTGTTGGGTTAATGACGCTGCCAGTTTGCGAATGTTTCTGGCCATTGCTGAGTCGCTCTGCCGAGTCGCAATTGTGATACTTTCAGATATGCTCGACGTGACTTAGTCGTATCTTAGTGGCATTAAAAGTAGCATTCTGTCTGCATATTATATATTAGTTCACATGTAATGTAAACAGTCCCTTTTGTACGTCATACATTGTTGCGCTGTCGTGCAACATGCATATTGCTGTGATTCTGAAGTGCTTGCGATGCCTGTCTTTTTGTGTGAAGGTGCATGTATGTTGTCCGTTTGTACAGAAATCCACGTGTGTGACATGTCCCCCCCAACCTTAGACGGGTGCTGTTTATACACATGCTACCTTGTGATTTCACGCCGAGTGTAATTTTATTTTCTACGGTGCGAACGACCATGTATATTGTGTATACTATTTAAATGCACCGATTTGTCTACGTTGGAAACGTACGTGTGCTGTGCTACAGGAGTGAAATTTTTGTCTCTCTAAAGTACATTCGAAACCAGGACCAGACGACACATTTCGATATTATATATGTATATTACACACACGTGTACAGTTTTATATCTTGTGTCGTTTCACATTGAGTATTACATGCACATTCATCAGAGTCGGTACATATATATTTTTCTCTAGAATGTTGCCTACCAAAACATACACAAACAAATAAATATCCCTTTTTGCAAAGTGTGTATTAATTTTTATTTTAGGCAGTTGTTTCCTATTAAGCATACTTAAATCCAGTGGGATGGTTTCGTGTTTGAAATCCTCAAAAATATTTAGTTTCCAGCTAAATGGTATGACACGATTTGTTTAACAATCCAAAATGGCTACAAAGCTACAGGTAATCCCCACTGGATTTAAATTGCCTTAGTTGCCTATACGTTGCCCATCTCTATGCTTAATGTGGAAATTGTTTTTACTTGCTAGAAATATGGACTACAGAAAGTGAATAGGGAATACCACAGGGCAGCAAACAATAATATTTAACTGTGGAAGCAAAAATAGCCACCATGTGGAATCGGTGCTACGGCTGTAAATAACATGGATATTTCCTTTGTAGTGTAGATAATTTCCCAATGTTTTCGTTCTGATATGCCATGTCCAAGAATAGTAGTACAGGCATGTTTGACAAATGACTCGCGCACGCACGCACGGATGCACGCACGCATGCACATTACAGCAGCTGTAGAAAGTAATAAAAACATACGAGATAAAACAGCCCCATTCCATAACCAAGTATTTTATTTTCAACATTAATTACAAAACATTCAAATACACCATGCTATAGATAGAAAACACATGTCATCACTGAGCACAGAGACATGGCAGCAAACATAACATGACTTGTGCCTTTGTCCAGGGGAAGTTCCATCAAGTTGATGCGTCTTACTTTTCCACATCAACCGTCATCAATTGCCAGCCAGGGACCAAGGCACAAGTAACAGCTGTTTGTTCTACCAATGTGCAATGAATAATAATTTGCACACTACAAAAACTGTAACACAGCTAAAAAAAGTCAGCTATATAATATATAACTGGCAATAGTATTGCAACAGTTAAGCAAGATGCATAAAATGGCATATAAACATGTCAATAAAATGTCTTAAGTACAATAGATGTCCAAATAACTGGAGCTGATGTTGAACACAGGTATTATTTACAAGATTGAACACAATACAATAAAGTAGTATTTCCAAAACTCGGTAATATTCAGTCATGGCATAAAGATTTTTGTGCGACAACATGGCTAGTTTTGAGGCTGGAAAGTGAATTCCACAGATTAAAAGCGACACATAAAAGTCCTTCAATTAACCTCGTTACAACATGCTAGCTTCTTTATACAAATTAAAAACATTTAAAATAAATTGTTGAATTACCTTTTCAATTATATATCAATACATTTTTAAGTGTGCACACCGATGTTACACGGACTAAATTTCTAAAAACTATTCACACACTGCAACATTAACAAACCTGATATTTTTAATGTCACATGGGGGATGACGGCATCTAAATTCATGAAAAATAAGACCTGCCTGGGTTTTGTCATTACATGCTGCACATTTTTTATTCTGGCATAAAAAGTGCCAGTACCCCACATCTTGGAGACGCATTATTTAAGAAGTGTAGTGAAAACATCCCGAGCAGGATAAGTATAATTTTAAAAACAATTGTTAAGGAAATTTTTTCTACAGGACATTTTAGTTTTGGGTACCAAATGTACACTTCTCTATTACTTAATATTTCTGTTTATTCCACCATTATGTGTATGTGTGCCTATTACACAATTTTTTATTCTGAAAATATTTCTGTTCTACAGAGTAGTTGCCAACAATTTTAATGGGTCAGACCATATGCCATAACAAATATTAATTACTATAAGAAACTGAAACCGTGTGTAGATAATGTATACATTAGAAATGCAGTTGACAATTACTAGAAGTTAACACAATGCTATCATGGGGGAATTGAGAAAACCGTGGAATGTGCAAACTATCAGACAAGGGGAATATTTAGCATTGTCCATCACTACCCTATCTGGAGCTGGAGTTATGGCCTTTTTAAAGACTAATGTAATCTCATGCTGAAAAATACATGGCCGTACAAATTAACCATGCTACATAGTTCAAGCGGTGCTTTTAACCAAGATGTGAATTATTAATGTGAACAGGCTTTGATCTTCTTGACAGCTTGCTTGATGTCTGTCAACTTGGCACGATCCCCCCACTCAGACTCTCTGTGCTCCAGAAGGATCCCTTGCTTGCCCGGCCCAATCACAAACAGTCCTGAAACACAACACAGCATTTATTTTTTGTCTTTTGGGCCATCGAGCTGGTCCCTGTGTTCGCTGTCATGTCTCCATTCAGCAACTTTTTCTCTAATTTTGCAGGCATCCATTGTGCATGAGACATCTGTTTTAATTTTGACTGAATTATTCACTGAGCCCCAAACTTTCACATTTTGCCAATTTTTTTTCAAAAACTTCAATAAATTTCTCTCTGATATTCCATCGAAACATCACAGACCGATTCATAAATGTTACCGTCCACGGTCATGTAGGAAGAAAAATGTTTCACACAAACACGCATGCACGCCACACACACCACGCACACGCACACACTCGCACTCGCACACACACTCGCACACACAGACACTACTTTCATTACAGAACTTTGGATATCTTGTACTTACCTCCCAACAAAAATCCTGATCCTTTCGTATTCCCTTTTATCCCATTTTTTTCTGCACGGGACCTTGCCTTCCAGACAGATGGTCGGAAAATGCCACTGATGTACATGCGCCTCTCCTTGGGTCCGTAGAACCGCCGCTAAAACACCACCACCTTGTCAGTCCACAAAATACCTTCACATTTCACTTCACAAAGAATACACAGGTTAAACATTTCAAATAATGGATTTCTGCAAAGCTATTGTTTAGCCTTTTACCCCCGGGTACATATTGTTTTTGTTATTTTGTTAAATGTCAGCACAGTAAACTGTTGTGATATAAATGTGCAATGATTTCTATTATCTACTACTCTGTGATTGAATAATTACTGCCAACAGAATGACATGTACACGCGTGTAATAATAATAAATAACTTCTGTGGTGCCAATATCCTCAGAATCTGAACTCAGTTGTGCAACAAAAGCAGTGGATTAAGCATTTTCATAGTCAAGGGCAGTGCAAAGTTAATCAACAATTGGATGAGTAAACTAAGAAGCTAGGGTGGATAGGCGAGATTAAAAAGAGGTTTTCAGGTGATGGCGAAATGTAATGTTTTCTGATGATTTAATGTTGTCAGGAAGTGTATTTAGTCAGCACTAATCCACTAAGCACTAGTTTCAATGAAGAAAACACAGACGATGAGCCTGACTTACCTCGGAGTCATAGTAGACCTCCCCTGCGAAGAAAGGTTGGTAGCCAGGAACATCAAAGGTCTCATGCACAACGGCATAGAGACCGACGCCACATGCATCCAAATCTGCCTTCAGCGAGGAGAGCTGCGTAGCCTCCTGGTTGACAAAACAGGAACAACGGATTTGGATGAAGTTCAAAATAGGAACAATCATATACTGTTTTGCAGAATATGCACTACATATATCGATGGTTAGGAAATAATACACAATTTGTCAATGTCATGAATGTTGCCAATCAGATAACAGAAGTGTTACATGCAACAACATAATTTTAGATTTGGATAAAATTCAAAATGGGAACAATCTTAGATAAAACATGAAAACAAATCTTTTCAAAACTTACTTTGTAATACATGTGGACTTTTCCTGGACAAATTGACTGTACACTGTATACATTTTATGACACTAATTTTTAAACTACATTTTCCTATAATACAAACAGCTGTTTTTTATATTATTATTGTATATACATTTCTAGAAACTTTACTTTACACCGTTTTTATTACTACTATACTGAATGCTAATTATATTATTTATTTTTAGTCTAAAATGTCGCTTTATTGTTTTGTTTTAGCATGATGTTTTATATGTGTCTGATGAACACAATGATGTAAAAGCACCATCACGTGGCGTATACCGGCGTTATATAAATTGCCATTATTATTATTATACTGTTTTGCAGAATATGCACTATATATACCCCTATAAATATGTGTGTGTGTATATATATATATATATATATATATATATATATATATATATATATACATATGTGATGGACAACACCACTCGTAAAAAAAAACATTTGTAGAAAGAATACAACACAAATCTTATTTGGATAATGGTGTTACGAATTTTGCAGCTACTTCATCTAGTATTCTACATCATGTATTTCCCCAAAGAATTCTGCTTACTGTTCGTAAAGCAAGTTATATAATTAGAAAAAAACATTACAGTGTACTCCACAAAACCTGAACTGTAATTTCAGTTGTCTATATTTCCTCGGCTCCAATTCTACAGAAGAAACAACCAAATACATGTTACTAACATATCTGGTAATAACCAAATAAAAATGTTTTGAGATAATCTGTAGACAACACTCACGTCGCGGCACAGAGATCATCCAGGCCTTCGGACCACCACCACAACTGCGCCCGACTGATTCCACAGATCAATGGCCTATTGGATACACAGAAATCACTTTTTTACATGCAAAACAAGAACTAGTATTAACACAAACAAGACAAATTTAACTGTGCTGTACCTAACATGAACAGGTAAATGCAAATTGTAATAAAAATTAATTTACACATCATAATAGTGTGATGCACCATACTCAGCTGGAAGATTATTCATTTCAGATACGCTGCTGCTTCAAATATGAATTTCACAAAATATTGTAAACACATGTGTCTGTTTTTCACATTGTATAAAAGTTTCCACCATACAATGTTTAACTCAAAATCAGAAGTCAGAATCGGAAGTTTTTATGAGAACCACAAACAATTCCTACATGGTTTATATATCGTCACATCTAATTTATCCGGTATTCAATAATTCGGTTGTTTCGCGATCTGCACATTTTGTGTGTGAACCATCTTGATACCGTGTATAATAACGTGTCTCACTAATCTGCATGTTTTGTTTATCTGACCAAAACATTGGGAACCTAAGTATGAGGATAAACGAGACATGACTATATTATCATTTCAAGAGCATTTTCATCTCACAGAGAGAATTCGTCACGCTTCCAGTGTAAACTGGTGCTTTCTTACAAGTTACATGGGTGGATGTCAGCTAGTTATCAATATTATTATTACTAGACATAGATCTGCAAAAAAACTGCCACCACAAACTGGACAAGAGAAACTTGCTAGATATCTCTGCAGTATGTTTGTACCTTGAACTTATCTCCAGACGTGATGTTCTGAAGCGTGGTCTGTGCCAGATACGACAAGGTGGCGGCCTCTGGTGGCATCCACAGTCGAGTAGGTAGATTGGCCATGAGAATCAGCAGGACGAGGACAACTATGATGACCAACAGTGACCCTAAAAGCCATCGCAACCACTTTCTCTTCTACAAAACATCACATCACAACCATCAGTGAATATGCAGTTCTACTAATTCTTGTCTAATTTTAGTCAATTTTAAATAAAAATTTAACTTGACATGAAACTTTTTATTTGTGCAATTAATGTGTCATTTAGATCTGTTGCAATCATGAGAAAAACTACTGAATGAATCATTCATGCACTATGAATATGAAAACCAACAAACATGATTTACAATCAACACATTCCCTGTGACTACAACAGTAGCCACAGTTACAATGTATATATCAGTAAAACTAAGACCACTCAGTCATTCTATCACCAACCTTCTTCAACGGTGCAGTGTCATCGACTGGAGACGTGTCATTGAGCGCAGTGTCAGCGACAAGAGGCTTGTCACTTGTAGGGTGATCTGTATCATCAGCAGCAGCTGGTGTGTCATTGGCATTAGGAGCAGTGTCACGTGTTGCAGCAGTGTCACTAATGGGAGCAGTGTCACTTGTTGCAGCAGTGTCACTAATGGGAGCAGTATCACTAGCTGGAGCAGTGTCAACGGCTGTGCCACCGACAGCCGTCTCAGCCACGCTCCCAGGCAAGAAGGGAGACGTCTCCATCACCGACTCATCTCGATTGATCTACAACTACATAAAAAAGTATATTGGACTACAACGTGAATAGTCTATACAACAACGGGTTACACATTCATCTAGTTTCACACGTTTGAGTTCATGAACTGGCGACACAGCTAAATATTTAGCATGATTTAATGGCGACGCTAACAAAAAATGGCTGCCTCAATAATTTGTATTAATAATTTAACTCGCAGTCACTGACTCACGCGGTCACGGTGACCCACTGACGCAAGCTTGAAAATAAACATTCAGCAACTCATAAATGAAATAACCTTACGTATTTCAGCCAAGCATTATTGTTGAGTGGATGATGTTTGACGACAGTGTCCTATGCGTCAGCTAGGTTGTACACGAAATATGTTGCAAAGATGATATTTCTTAGACAGCCAACAATCAACGACCAATATATCAAAGTCAACGATGCTTGGTAGTTGGTATGAAACAGAGAAATATTATCTGTTTGTTCTATTTTGAAACCGTTGCAACATTCAAAATGTTCAGTTGCTGCTGTGGCACCATGTGGCGCCACTGTCTTTGTGACAGACGCTGGTGTGACAGCGCGGTGCGGACCACATAATTACATAAATTAGAAAGACACTGTTGAAATGGAATGATTAATGATCTAACGTCAGGAATCACTGCTGCTGATTACGTCAGTACCAGCTGATCAATATGCAAAACTCTCCAGTCACGTAATATGTATGGGTGTATTTCAGCTAGACACAGCTCGTGTTACGTGTAATGTGTTGGAAGCAAATATTCGAATACACAAAACCGTTCATCTGCCCGTGCGCCTGGGCGAACGTGTTATTAACCCTAACCCTATACTGGGATTTTCATAACTTGTTTATCCGTCTTCAAATTGAGTGGGTATTTGCGCTGTGCTCACAGCTGACGGAATCGGGACTGGCGAAGTCAATTGCTAGATCGCTTCCGCGAACTTCCCGCGGATGATCAGCCAGGACTAGTTTTGCATGGCAAACAGCCAAACGTATCGATTCCCTCTCCTGTGGCAATGCCATGATTTGACAGCATACCTCCGGAAGTTATCAGGTGTGGAAGTCTGCCTTTGTATGGGGCCTACATCACCTCCATCAACTGCTGTGTGCCTGCTGGAGTGAAGGGGCAATCCCTCGAGTAATGCTCGATGCTACAATCGTCATGCACTTGTACAAGGACGACAGTGGCTGCAGTGGCTGCAACAATTGTATGGGCGTTTGTGTAGAAGGTCTTAGCTCGCGTCCTATTAACCGGACTTCAGAAACTTGTTTCTCGTCTTCATTCAGTGCGGTTCGTCGATGTGACCTTCTCAGCTCCAGGAAAATACAGAGATCAAGTAATGCCCCTTTATATGGCGATCATCAACGTAACAAAGGCTTTTGATCTTGTCAGCTGTCTTATACATTCAGCACTTCATTTGACGGCATTAAGAGATCATGCGAGAAACGATCATGGCATCAAAGAGCCTGGGGAAAGTCCGAAAAACGCAGAAGTTAGGCCAAGACAGACTGATCACACTCCTAGACAAGCAGGGTAGAGAAATCCATGATCAAGATAAGATCATTGAACGAATAGAGGAATTCTACGCCGAGCTACATGACAGTGAACAGAGTACTTTAATCCACACTGACCCAAAAGAGATATCAGAGATAACATCATGGGAGGTGGAAGCAGCACTACGAGATATGAAGAATGGGACAGCAACAGGCAACGACCATATAAACATCGAGACATTGAAAGCAGGAGAAAATACCATCTCAAAGACATTTGCAAAGCCGTACACGAAATGCTTATCAGAAAGACGAATACCTACAGCGTGGAAGAATGCTAAGATGGTGATAATCTTCAAGAAGGGAAATAAGAAAGACCTCAAGAAATACAGGCCGATATGCTTACTATCAAACATGTATAAAGTACTGACGAAAGTACTAACAAAAATGCTAGAGAAGACACTCGACGAAAACCAGCCACGAGGGTAAGCTGGATTCAAAAGCAAATACTCGACGACAGACCACATCCACGTCGTAAACCAACTGAAGGAAAAATGCAGAGAATATAATATCTTACTCTGCATCGCATTCTTCGACTACGAGAAAGCCTTCGATTCAATGCAAACTCAAGCAGTACTGAACTCGCTTCAAGAACAGGGGAAAGAAGATGTGTACATCGAACTCCTGAAAGAAATCTACGTCAACGGCTCGATGACAGCCCACCTACCCAAAGAAAGCAACAAGATCAACATCAGGAGAGGTGTAAGACAGGGAGATATATCGCCCAAGCTGTTTACGGCATCACTCGAAAGCATATTCCGACGACTGACTTGGGAAATCAGAGGCTTGAAGGTAGACAGCGAATATCTTAGTCATCTTTGCTTAGCCGACGACATACTCATATGTGCTAATACACCACATGAACAACAACAAATGCTACAGGAATTAGATGATGAAAGTGAAAATCAGGGTCTGAAGATGATCAAGACGAAGACAAAGGTGATGATGGAAAAGGACACACCAGTACATGTCAACAACCCTCAGATCGAGAACGTTGAAAGCTACACCTACATGCGACAGAGATACAGCACCAGAGACAAAAACTAAGACAAGCAGATTCAAAGAAAAATCACTGCCGGGTGGACAGCATTCGCCAAGCACCGCGACATCTTGAAGGGTAACATAGGAACATGCTTGAAGAGACATGTCTACAACTCATGCGTACTTCCAGCAATGACATACGGCGCGGAAACATGGGCACTCAACACCCAAGCAAAGAATGACACACACACACACACACACACACACACACACACACACACACACACACACACACACACACACAACACACACACACACACACACACCACACACAACACACACCACACACAACACACACAACACACACACACACACACACACACACCACACACACACACACACACACACACACACACACACACACACAACCACACACACACACAACACACACACACACACACACACACACACACACACACACACACACACACACACACACACACACACACACACACACACACACACACACACACACACACACACACACACACACACACACACACACACACACACACACACACACACACACACACACACACACACACACACACACACACACACACACACACACACACACACACACACACACACACACACACACACACACACACACACACACACACACACACACACACACACACACACACACACACACACACACACACACACACACACACACACACACACACACACACACACACACACACACACACACACACACACACACACACACACACACAGTCTTCTCCACCACCAATTCAATTTATTTTAAACCACATATCTATACGCCGGCGAAATCATTTTACATTGATCAGCTCTTGTTCAGTCGACGGTAATACGACTGCTCAGTCACTATTGACCTATGTTTGAGCGAAAGTATAAAACTATCTTAATGAGTTTAAACTTTGATAGGCTTCTCTCACACGAGGGTACGCAGTCGCACATAGTGAAAATGTCCTAAGACACACGAGCAGGTCCAGGGACAATGTCTCGTGTCCCCATTTCGCAACGAGTGCATCCCACTTTCTGGTGGTCTGTCCCGTACCATGAAGGTGACGTTATACACGGCGTATCTCCCCTTCATGGTATGCAGGTGTTGCAGTACCTCAGGTATTGCAATACCTCAGGGAGTTTGACGCCCCTGCCATGCATAGTTGTAAACCCCTGCCTTGTGGTACAGGTTCTTGACAGAACCGAAGGCTAAGGGAGCAAACCCTACCCAGAAAACCATGTCAGTGCGGCAGCATCAAGGGTGGTTAATGTATGGAACTCTCAACATCTCTCGACCAGCCACTGCAGGGACAAATAGTTTGCGTCTGTCTTGACATGTTCTTGCCGTTGTGAGACCTCTATTTGCTCCCCGAGAGAGAGAGAGAGAGAGCCGCTAGTAACTTGAAAAAGTCAGCGGCACTTCAACACTTTTTGCTGGCAGCTTCCATGAAATGTACAATTGCAGAATCACCATATCGGATCGGCCGTCGCCCGGGTTACCAAGGACCGCGCTGCTCGACGTCATCTTCCGTCGACAGTGAACAATCAGCTAGGAAGAAGAAGACAACTACTGACAATTGCACAATGGAACGTCAGGACTCTCCTCGACCGAGAAGCAGCTGACCGACCAGAAAAATGTACGGCACTAGTAGCAAAGTAACTTGCCAAGGTTCTCAGAGTCTGGTAGTCTCAACGACTTGGAATACTCTTTCTTCTTGAGTGGCAAACCTGAAGGAGAAATAAGGGAGGCTGGAGTGGGCTTTGCTATCAAAAAGGATATCGTCACAAAGCTGACAGAAATGCCACGGCCAGTATGCGACAGAATCATGACGATGAGACTACCTCTGAGCAAGGACAACTTTGCTACAGTTATCAGCGTGTACGCTCCAACAATGACAAACCAAGATAAAAAACAAGGAGACATTCTACAACCAGTTGCAACTGTGCTCAATGGCATCCCTCGTACAGATAAGATACTGCTGATAGGAGACTTCAATGGAGGATAGGAAGAGACAATGAAAAGAGGCCCTTGGACAAACATGGGATTGGGAAATGCAACTACAATGGCGAGCTTCTACTGGCTCTGTGCTCTGAGTTCGAACTGGTAGTGACGAACAGGTCAAAAGTGGCTTTCAGAATACGACAAAAGCACAACAGGCAAGGGACAAGTAAGCCGACCAAGCTCAACACAGGAAAATTAGCAGATGGAATGGAGATCTTCTCTGATAGCAAGAGAGTTGTGGCAAGATGGAGTGAACACTTCCAGAAGCTACTCAACGTCCCTGGCAACATCGATCATACAGCTCTGGATAACATCCCGCAGCGCATTACCAAGACACGTCTCGATGAGATTCCAACCATGGCTGAGATGGCTAGAGCGATCGCAGGCCTGAAAGATGGCAAAGCACCTGGGGTAGATGGAATTCCTGCTGACGTATGGAAGCACGGAGGAGACGATCTGTACAGCAGACTGCACCAACTAATCACCAATGCCTGGGAGGTGGGTTATGTACCACAAGCATGGAAGGATGCCAGCATTGTAACCATCTACCAGAAAGGTGATCGAACAGACTGTGGGAACTATAGAGGAATCTCTCTTCTTTCCATAGCTTCGCCAGGATCCTTCTCATCAGACTATCTACCCACATAACACCACATGTAGTTCCGGAGACATAATGTGGCTTCAGAGGTAACCGGAGCACCGTGGCTATGACATTTTGTCTCCAGTCAGCTACAAGAAAAGTGCATTGAGCAGGACCGACCATTGTACACGGTATTTGTCGACTTCAGTAAGGCGTTCGATACAGTTGGGAGGACCGGGCTATGGCAGCTACTGAGGAAGTATGGATGCCCAGAGAAGTTCACAACTATGATCGAGGCTCTACATATTGGAATGGTGGCGAATGTTAATGTCGGAGGGGAAGTCTCGGAATCGTTCTGTGTTATAAATGGGGTCAACCAAGGTTTTGTACTGGCCCCCACGCTCTTCTCAATCTTCCTATCAGCAATGCTCGACGAGGCTTTCCGAGACATGGGAGATGGCGTCTACATACAGTCCAGACGAAAGTTATTACATTATCAGGCAAGAGGAGTTTATTACATTACCAGGCGAAAATTATTACATTATCAGGCAGCAACTTTATTACATTATCGGGCGATGTTATTACATTATCAGGCAGTTATTACATTATCAGGCGATTGTATTACATTATCAGGCAGTTATTACATTATCAGGCGATTTTATTACATTATCAGGCAGTAATTACATTAACAAGCGATTATTACATTATCGGATGTAACATCTCCCTTTCATCCCTTCAGTGGCGATGTCGACGTAAGTATGAGCGACTCGGTCGATGACCTGTAGCAAAGAATTGATCTGCAGATTGAACATTTTGAGAAACGAAAGTGAACTCACGTCGTTCTCCTCACACCCACCTGTTGACATTCTGTGGAAAGGTCGCCCGGTCATATCCTACACGGATGTCAAAATAAACTGATATTACAAATACCGGTAGCTACGAATACATACATCACAAGCATCATTGTTTCAACAAAGGAAATACATTCACATTTGTTTACAAAAAAGGTAATCATATGCATGTAACACCTGATAATATTTCTAACAATATGCCTGTATTGAGATTGTTTTACATACTAACATTAACAAACAAAAGGTATAAGGATAAATGATGCAATGGAATTAAAACATTCTTCCATAAATTCATTGACGCTTACCCCACCACTGCGTGAATGTGTGCGTCACCATTCACCCCATCATCAGATATGTTGAGACCTGAATAACAACACATTCTGTTGGTTGTTTCACAAGCAACTGTGCTAGAAACATAATGTTTGTAATAGGGCATTATAATACCGTCGGTTTAGTTACGGGAATGCCAAATTGGTCTCATGAAACCGACCGCAAGCTACATCAACTAGTCGCTGTTAGCTGCGACCAGTAGACCGCATAATTGCGTAAAGTTACGCGGATTTATGAAACCGGCCCCTGAATATCTGTAGTCTACTACAACTGGTGATTCACTACGACTAGTAGGTGTCTGTACAGACACAGTGGACAGTTAAGGTCACGTGTAGGCTTGAGAATAAAACTAGTCATAACTCTAAATATTAACTATAACAATTCATTAAATTAACCTATGTCAAACTATTCACAGTTCCTTCATAGTATATATCATGGTAATTTTGTAATAAAAGAACATAATTATGATTAATAAACACTGTGACCCTCACCAGCTTTCTAATGCAAGCCAAAGATAAAGAGGCTGAGATGTATTAATGGTATAAACTTACTTGGTTTACCGAAATAACATGTAAATATAATAAAATATTATGACTAAAGATAAAATAATAAAAGATGACATTTTCATAACGTGGCTATGGGTGCTACCATCTTGTGAAGAGCAATTACCACAAAGTGTAACACATGTAACGCGTAACATGTAACACGTAAAATATGTGACATAACATGTAAGGTGTAACATGTTACGTTTTATATGTTCGGTATTTTCGCGTGCTCACTCCTTCGTTGGCCCAGGACACGTGCCTGTAGTGCCCACTGATTAATCATGCAGGGGCACTCTGGGCCTGGGGAACTCATGTTAGTCAGGTGTTCCTAATCCCGGTCTCCGGGTCATCCGTTGGCAGGGGCTAGCGCTAAGCGTGCTGTCATCCGCTATTAGAAATGCTCGCTTGGCTAGTTCTCGTTGTTTCAAGCGTTTGGCAATGTTCTGACTGGTCTGAATATAATTGTTTGTTCATAACTGTCTTATGAGTTATGCGATCTCATTCAACCAGTCAGCCTTCTTAACATCACCGCCAAACCGAGCTTTCAGTTTCTGTGGCTATGTTTGCTCTCAGGAGTCTCACTGCCAGGTGCGTGTCGTCATCATTGGTTCTGGTGATGACAGACGGGACCGAGATTATGTATAATGATACGACCCAGATTTATACACAAGATATCACGCCTGCCTGGTGGCGGGTACTGGACTCGAGCCCCCGGGGTGCCATGTGGATGTGCTAACCACTACACTAACTACACCATAATTAATAATAATAATTTACAAGTGCGCCTTTTTCTCAACTAGAACCAGCATCTTCTCTAGCCAGTACAGAAGATGTACAATAATCTACAGTTCGGTGGCTGGTTGATTATACATTCTTTCACAAGTCATCGACTAAAGCGGTGACACCACAAACTGAACAGCAATTGTGTCTAGGTGGAGGGAATATTTCAGTGACCTACTGAATTGCCCAGCTAGACCAATACCCAGTCCAGGAAGACATCGGCAAACCCACCAACATTAGAGGAAATCTTAGCTGCCATAAAATCTATGAAATCAGGAAAAACACTAGGACTAGATGGCATACCTGCTGAAATCTATAAATATGGAGGTGCAGCTCTTCATGCTCAATTGCTGAAATTCTACCACATTTGTTGGACAGCTAAAGAACTACCACAACAATTTAAAGATGCCTTGATAATTGCAATATACAAAAAAGGGTGACTGTGGAAACTGTCGAGGCATTTCGCTACTCTCAACTGAGGGGAAAATTCTGGCAAAATTCCTTCTGAAAAGACTACCGAACATTGCAGAGGTGATCCTCCCAGAAAGCCAATGTGGATTTCGTCGCTCACGCTCTACAATCGACATGATATTCACCTTACGACAACTACAGGAAAAAGCAGTTGAACAACAGCAAAGCCTCTACATAGTCTTCATTGACCTGTCGAAAGCTTTTGACACAGTGGACAGGTCAACCTTGTGGACTTTACTAAGGAGATGTGGATGTCCCGAGACCTTTGTCAAGATAATTCAAAAATTCCACGATGGTATGGCTGGAGCAGTGTCTATCGGTGGATCAACTACTGATCCTTTTGAAATTAGCCATGGACTAAAGCAAGGATGTGTCTTGGCACCTACCTTGTTCACTCTTTCTGGCAGCACTACTGTCTACAGTGTCCGAGCATCTTAGTACAGGAGTTTTCATCCGCACTAGATCCGATGGAAAACTATTCAAATTGGCAAGCAAAAAAACTCGAGAACTCTGCATTCGTGAGCTACTATTTGCAGATGATGCTGCTATCGTTGCCCATACACTAGAAGACATTAGAGAGATATGCAAGCAGTTTGAACAAGCTGCAACCATGTTTGGACTTACAATCAACACAAAGAAAACTGTGACGCTCTACCAACCACCACCCGGCCAAACCTCAATCGATCCACATGTTGAAATCTATGGCACGCCACTAAAAGCAGTCAAGAACTTCACATACCTGGGCAGCACTGTTACATCTGACAACACCATTGATGTGGAAATTAACAACCGTATTCAAGCTGCATCTGGAGCCTTTGGAGGACTGTGGAAGCGTGTATGGTCACAACATGGTATTTCAGTCTCCACAAAGTGCAAGGTGTACAAGGCAATTGTGCTTGCAACACTTCTGTACTCAGCAGAGATATACACTCTTAGTCAAGTTGCCGCTCATATACTTCCCGTAGGAGACCCTGCAATGTTAATTACTGTAAACTTTATTTATGGAAATGTATTTTATATAGTTAGGAGAGCAAAATTAGCTTGGTTGCACCTTGTGCAACCTTGAGCATTTCTCAGAATTCAAGATGGCGGTCTTGGCCATCTTGAATTTCGGCCAATGTTCGACTTTTGATCTCTATGACATAGAGGGTCGTGTAATACCTCTTTATAAGGGTTTTCCAGGATGGGGAGTCCATTTATGGAGTAATCTTTTGGATACGGGGTTATAGTCAAGGTCAAATCAGAGGTCAAAGGTCAAATCAGAGGTCAAAGGTCAAAATTGACGTAAAACCAGGAACAAATCACATTTATAGACCGATTGTCCCAAGCTTTTCCTTTTTCAAGAACCGCTTAACACAAAAAACGAATGCAGTTGTATGTTTGCCATAGTCCCCCTCAATATGATAAGTCACTACAATAAACGTTTTTCAGTCATTTGACAGTTTTTGTTTCAATTTGACATGCTGGAATGTCTTGACCATAACGTGTCCCATCTAATATATTTGTACTTTAACCATTAATATTGCGTGTTTGCTTAACAGCAGCTTACTTCTGATGCTAATGCAGACTAATTGCATTTATTTAGCAATCATATTTTACAGGATATGTTTAAGGAAATGTCAATATTAAAAATGATATTGAGTTTGACAGTTTGTCCCATGGATATTGTGTCTTAGCCATAACGTTTCAAGAACAAAATCGTTGAAACTGGTACAAACCATAACTGTTGCAGCAATGACCTATTTTACTCTCTTTTGTAAAAACCACATGTTTAACGGCAAGGTTTGTGATATCCCTTCTCAAAATATTGCTTATTTGACTTAAATTCGCCGCGTAGGTTTTCTACCTGTCTCAGCTATAATGTGTTAAATGTCATGTAACTTTTTATTAGCATAACATATAGAATATACAAGTTATGTGGAATTGTTTACATACCAACATGGTATGTCGCTGAAACATACTTCAAGCGAGTTACGCATTCCAGAGGTCAATTTGTAAAAAAAAAAACAATTGTCTGAGCCATAATGTCTTAGCTATAACAAAATAATATGTTATGGCTAAGACAACATAATAAAAATACAAAGAACTATAATGTAAATTATGTAGCTTTGTACAACAATTATATAGTATTATAGAATTTATTTAGATGTATAGAATTTAGTACATAGTCATATATGCACATTACCACGCTGGTGTGTGCGCACCTTCCCCAGCGAGCCAAGGAGGACCTACTGGCAGATGCACACGTCTGTCGGCACTCGGATGGGGGACCGCAGTGCCAGCAGATCAGTTCGGAGACATATATCAAGCGAAGGAAAGGTTCTGGAAGTATGAAGGGCATTTCAACGAGCCCCGAGCAAGTGGCTGTGTGTGTGAATAGTTGCAGTGTGTGCGCCAACCTTGACATCGCCATGGAACATATGTACAATGAAGCTGGGGAGGAGCAGAAGCCACACGGTGAAGTAGATGGGGAGGAGAAGAATAAGCACAAGGAGGAAGGAGAGGGAAGAAGGAGACTGGACGAGGCCGATCGGAAGAAGATCGCGGTGGAGCTGGAGAAGTACAGTCACCCCTCTCAATGACCAGCAACCAGGTGTCTATGACATCTGCAATGGCCAAGTGGCGCCAGACTTAGTGAATGTTCAGAACGCATTGGCCATTGGGAGTGAGCAGAGCAGGCAGTTATCCGCTTCGCTAAGCAGTGAATTCCACAAGACAATAACGAAGAAAGTCAAAACAATGGAGTTGCTCAAGAAGGCAGTCACTGTCAAGGGGAAGGCCACCTACGACATCGAGACGCTGTTCATTCGGTTGTTAGTCGTGGGGCAGCAGCGCAGCATTGATATAGCCGATGTCTTCCAGTTTGAACTGAGTCCAGTCCCTCCGGTCCTGATCGATGAGTACGGCTGCTTGAGTAAGGGTGACAAGGCCATGCTCGTCAAGTCTCTCAGTGTCTCTGTCACGACTCTATGTGCTCCAGACGTGGTGCTGGTTGATGCCGACCAAGCTTCGGCACTCGACTGGCCCACTACCCTCCTCTCTCCAAGAGAATCATTTTGTTCGACAGATATGACCAAAATGCTCCCAGCGCAAAGGACCATGAGCGGACGAGTAGAGGAAGAGCCAAGGAAGTACGTCTAACCCCAAACACCCTCCTTCTATGCCGATAAGTTATTCTTCACAATTCCAAGAATAAGAATCTGCTTAACAACATTCTACGCAGCTATCCCCTTGCACACAACATCCAACTCGTCAACATGCTGGACTGTGTCGTTACCCATGGTGAGGCAGACGTCACTCTCTGCAGCTACATGCTGAAAGCGGTGACAGAACGCGCCCGGACCATCCGAATTCTCAGTTATGATACCGACGTCTTCGTTTTCTTGGTGTACTGGACATCAAGGATGCGAGTTGTCGCCAAGATTCAGAAAGTGCAGTCAGCTTCTCGTTATCAACGAACTATCAGGCTGCGATACAGTGTCGTACCCCTTTGGAAAAGGAAAAAAGTCATCGCTCAAGCTCCTAGAGATAGATATACCAGGTCTCGATCAAGTGCTCGGTCAGCCTGACGCGACCCACGCACAGCTCCAGCAGGCAGCATACACATTCTTCTCAACCCTCTACGGACAGAGGGATGTACAACAATGAATGACGCACATGTTCATTCCTACCGTTGCCATAAGAAACCTCCGCCACTGAAGAAACTTCCACCGACTGATGCCAACCTGCAGCTGCATGTGCTACGAGCTCATCTTCAGATGCTACTGTGGAAGGCCGCGGACCAATGTGGTCCACCTGAAGAAGCTCGAAACATTGCCAACGTTGGTTGGAACATCGAAAGCTCCGCCATCACACCGGCCGTCTCAACAGTGCCAGTTGCTCCCTGTAGTTAGCTGTAGCTGCACTGCAGAGTGCAAAGCATGCAGTGGCACACGCTGCAGCTGCAACAGAGCAGGCGTTTCATGCACGGCCTCGTGCAAATGCGAGGAAGGAGACATCTGATGTAGTCCTTTCATCAGCAAGCAGTTGGATATCGAAGACGATGAAGGAGAGCCAAGTGTCGATGATGAATAAATATACTCTTCATTTCCTATATATATATATATATATATATATATATATATATATATATATATATATATATATATATATATATACACACACACTTGCATATCGAAATGGCTGACAAAAAAATTCAAATATGTTTTATTTCCTTAATATATATATGCATCTTGAATTCTGAGAAATGCTAAAGGTTGTACTACAAGTAAATTTGACCTTTGATCTCTGATTTGACCTTCACTTTGACACCGTATCCAAAAATTACTCCAGAAATGGACTCCCCATCCTGGAAATCCCTTATAAAGAGGTATTACACGACCCTCTATGTCATCGAGATCAAAAGTTGAACATTTGCCGAAATTCAAGATGGCCGAGACCGCCATCTTGAATTTTGAGAAATGCTCAAGGTTGCACAAGGTGCAACCAAGCTAATTTTGCTCTCCTAACTATATAAAATACATTTCCATAAAAAAAGTTTACAGTAGTTAACATTGCAAGTAGTTGTACTTGGGAGGTCCGGAGTGCAGTGTGGGGTTGTTATTGAATTCACACCATCGCCTGGAATAGCCCCGGTCCGGGAAGTACAAGTGATGGTGGTTCCGGTGTTTGACGTATAGGAGGGTTGACGGGGTCCCCCATATACGGAATTCACGAGCCGCCAGTAGAAAATACACCAATAAAATAGTGGATGACGTGGCAAACCCCTCTGGACATACTTATAGACCTCCTTTTGTTGCACTGTCAGTCTGTGGGTAAGGTAGAGTGGTAAACTAACAATGTTGCAATTTGTTTTAATCATTTGTTATTACATGTTACGTGTGATATGTTATGTTACATGCTAGGCTCCCATATCTCATATGTTATATTTTATGTTAGATCTCAAATGTTATAGTATGCTATATACAGTGGTGGAATGTGGGATGTAACGAAGTACTTTACTTTGTTATATTACTTAAGTAGTTTATTTTGAAATCTACTTGTAACGAAGTACATTTTTGGGAAATAATTTTTACTTGTAACGAAGTAGTTTTTTGTTTATAATTGCAACACATTCGGATTGATGCGCGTCACTGTGGCTCTGTACCGACCCTCGACCCCTGATTGTGTAGCCGTTGTTTGTTTTGCGCTCGGGCCGACATCATGCCATCAATCGTGGCACTTGGTTTCCGAGACATCCCAGTGTTTGTTAAAACATATGAAGATTTTTTGCATTAAGCTCAATTAAAGAGTAAATATAAAGTAAGGCATTGTTTGTTTTGCGTTGACAGCAATGATCAATCGCATTTCCTTGCTTTCAGTCCTGGCATCGCATGTATATAATCATGTCAAAAGCGCATAGATGAGTGTCTACTCGCGTATGCACATGCTGGCGAATGCTTATTTACCAAAATTCCAACTCCAGATATGGTCGGATATATCCTTGTATCTGCATCACACCTGTCATATCATCTCATCGTGTCAGGGCTGGTGAGGACTTTCCCTTGGAGGATCGTCTACCCTCGCCGGCTCTACACTCTGCCTACTGGAGTGGCCGTAAGAAGCCCGTAAGCTACACTTTCACATATTGTCATCAGTCACGCCATCAATGTAAGGATCGATGGGGAGACAAACCCACGCAAGTCCGACAATCGCAACAGAGAACGGATAAATATATGCCAAGTCGAGAGCTGAATAAAAATTAAAACCCTTCTGGTTACAATTTGCTATAATTTCACCGCAGGCTAGTTTTTCTATATCGACTATATGTCCGTGTTCAATTAGTCTCTAATTAGATGTTGACAGCCTTGTGTATATGCCTTTAGTGTTTTTCTACTGTTGTGCATCCTTTATCGTGTACATATATGACAACAATATGAATAAACACGTTCAAAGAAAACAAAGTCCTGGCTTCGCATATTATCATCGGCGTTTCGGTAAAACCGGCGCTTCAACCATACCTGAAGTCAATGGCTTGCAAATTACAATCGATATTCATAGATACTTCTTGTTTGAAAATCGGATAAATAGGTTGCATCTCATTAGAACATATCAGTATAATGCTAGGTTGAAATGGCATCGCAAACTTGCTACTGGTGCATAAACCCTCTATGGAATGGGGAGTCGCAGTCTTTTGGCATAGTAAATGCGCGTTATAAATCGCTATTTTAACGTTAACTGAAAGACGAAGGAAGTTATGCCAATAATGAGCGTATTTATTATAGGTTTGGACCTTTAGAAAATTTTAGTTCTGTGCATGTCAACTCCTGCGTAGTCAGCGACTGAGAGCCAGGTTATTGTTTTAGATCTCATTCATATTATCGTTAATCTCAATAGGTCTGTTGGTGCATTATTTATATCAAAACTGTACAATGTCCGTGAATTTTATTCTGTTCAACATTCAACAGCGTGTAACAATGTGTGTGCGTGCGTGCGTGCGTGCGTGCGTGCGTGCGTGTGTGTGTGTGTGTGTGTGTGTGTGTGTGTGTGATGTTGAGTTGTTTGCAATTTATGTTTGACTGTTGTTCCTAATCCCCATACCATGGATTGCACGCATATAATATAATATAATAACGCGACGCGACGCGACGCGACGCGATGCAACGCGACGCGACGCGACGCGACGCGACGCGACGCGACGCGACGCGACGCGACGCGACGCGACGCGACGACGCGACGCGACGCGACGCGACGCGACGACGCGACACGACACGACGCGACGCGACGCGACGCGACGCGACGCGACGCGACGCGACGCGACACGGCACGACACGACACGACAACGAAATGTAGTTATTATGATATTAAAAGTGTCCCATTACGAATGAATAATTTTGGTATTGTCGGGCATTGCGTATTACATTATCCACGAACAATTAAATTGTGTAGAAGTCAGTGACAAGCAACTACAAAGGTAGCGAAGAGGTTAACGATTTCGTTGTCGTCGGCTGTGCCCACAGTCATCGGAAGAAGACGGGGAGGGTGGATTGTGCATTTGATACCTGTTCGAAATGACATCTACAACTCTACAATATCTAGGACAGAATTCTACGCGGTGGCGGCACTTCAGCTTCAAAACATATACAGGATACGTTATTCTAATGACCTATCACACTGCGTGTAACTTATATTACGTACATATCTCGACGGGGCGAATATTAGCAAAACTGATTATAGGTCATAGGAAGATCTAGACCTGTAAAGTATTTGCCACGGGTTATTTTGGATATCATCATTTCGATCGTGTCAATTATTTACAGGCTTATCCACGCCTCCGTTGACTGCGAGAAAAAATTCGAAACAAACAGTACACCACTTCTTAGTTTTTCAGTATATTTTAAAAAGAAATTGTACATCAAATGACGAAAAATATCGTCAGTAATCAACCAGTCATTTAGATTAGATAAAAGCGTTATCCGGGTAATACGACTGACAGTTGACGACGGCGGGTAAACCATGGAAGGAATCTGCACGCCGGCCACCGAACTTCCAACCCCTTTCGAGGAGGAAATATAATTTCCCAGCGCTTCAACAGTGACAGGAGTTTCCTCTCCTCCCGACCGTGGTTACCTAAAATTAACTACAACAATTTACACCTCGTAACACCTTAACGTTTAATGTCTGTTAGTTAAAACTAATGTCAGTCTCGCTTCATCAACTTGTAGACAATTTGACTTCTTCTTGATTGCGGTGAAAGATCGCAAAGTTCCTTTTGCCATATCGCAAACATTGTAGAGCTTACAGTCCACATCTCGACGTCACTGTGGCCGTTTCTTGAAACAAAAAACTGAAGCGAAATAATAATAAGGATATTAGTAATTTGAATATAAAGACGAAGGGAAAGAAAATAATGAAACAGTGAAGGAAACTGACCTACCGCTGATCCACTTCGGCTTCGTATTGTTGGGCGTAAACCGCAATGGCATTATCACTAACGGTGCTAACCAGTAGCTGTATAGTGTGCATCTTCATGGCAATGTCGTGCCCGTTTTTGCGCTTATGCATATTTAAATAATTTTATTTCACACGTGTACGTGCGAGCGTGTGTCTTTGGCAACAACTCTGGCCTTTTGCCTGTAAACCTAGCCTCTGTGACACTATCCCGAGGTGAAAATACGGTCAATACATTCACTGGCGTACATGTTTGCGTACGGTCGTGTGAGTTTACTCCCGGGCGCAAATGTATGCACGTGCATGTGTGCATTCGATGAAATAATAACGATTATGCTCTGTAAGCGTTCAATATAATTTGACGTTTGCAGTTATAGTTTGTTCTGGTCTGATGTTAACGGAATCGATATTTAAAAGTGAACGATATTTAAAAGGTCAGTGAACTTGGTTGTCATGTTGGTATTCAGTTTAAGCGATTGGGTTTACGTTGCATATATATATATATATATATATATATATATATATATATATATATATATATATATATATATATATATAAATGGGAAAACGGGATACTCGGGTAATATGGGAAATAGCTATATGCGAAGAATAGTGCTGCTCCAAAGCCTATTTTTGCTTCCAACTAGCGTAGCGGTATCTGCTAACTACTATGCAAATCAATTGGTATGCAATTCTTCCCGCGGATTGATACAATCGTTAGTAATCCTTAGCTTTGATCCCTTGCTGAATTATTTGTTTGACGATCCATCTAAGTTTGCTAAGTAACAACTTGTCATATTTCAACTTCGAATGTCGTGAGGATGTAGTATTAGTTTATGAGTGTTTCAGCGTATAATAGGTTTTTGTGTGAGAGTGAGCGATAATTAATGTATCGTAGTTTGATTAAACCATGCCTATTCCGGGCGAAATAGGATATACTAATGCGGGCAAAATGGCATCATCCCGTTTTCTCAGACATTATACCTGTTTAATGACCAATGGAAGTTTCAAATATATAACGTCTGTGAATAATGGTTACACACCATAGGATATTTATGCACGTTGACTATTTTAGATGTGACCTTTGCTAAAGGTCCACAGGATACATAACTGTTTAATGTTCACTGGTTTACAACAGTTGTGCATGTTATGCGGTCTTGTTTTTGCATTCTCATTGGGAAAAAACCAATTTACTTTGACAATATGCCTGTTTCTGTAGATCGCCTAATTTAACTAGTAGCTCACTCAGATACATAAATATGTGAGGTCTATGGATTACATAATTATACAGGAATAGTAACCCGCCCAAGGTACGGCAGTCAAATTCACAATGAAGTATGACATTTTGCATATCTTGGCTATTCTTATTGCAGTTTACTAGTTCTAATATATCAGTTACTTAAAATAACTGTTCTGGATATGTAGGGCCACGTCACATTAGCGAATGACACAACTAAATATGCATCCCATATTTCCCGGATAAAAATCCCATTTACCGTATATGCGGGTAAAATGGGAATTTTGCGGGTAAATCGGGATAGTCCGTATTTATCAAAAAATCAAGCTGTCAAAAAAAAACAATACCATGCCCTGTTGTGTTTTGCCGATACACAACAAATTGTTACCCTAATTTCATAAAGCGCAAAATGAAAATGTGGGTGCGACGAACAGCGAAACGTGAACTCTCCCATATTGCCCGGGTTTCCCCATAATATATATATATATATATATATATATATATATATATATAGTCTAGCAGTCCATTCAATTGTATATAAATCACGAGTCGTAATATTCAAATATGTGTAAAAGAAAAAACGCGTTTTGTCGATATATCATTGTCACTTGCAACCTTTTGCCATAGGGCCTGTAAGCGGATCACGATACATGGCGAGACTCCGCGGGACTGGAGCTGGTTGGGGACTGGACACAAGAATAATATTCTAACGATGGATGACAGTTGTAGCTTCCGACTGATGAATACTAGGAAAATCAGGTCATAAATTCTTGTGTTATACCTTTCTTATCTTAAATGTCCGATTTAATATTGAGCTTACCACACTATCATAGACACATAGCGATTTACCTAGTGCAGATATAGACACGATTTTAGGCCGTATGTGTCTTTTACGGGATTTGCATTTTACATTGCTGTACATTGTGTTTTCGATAAGCACTTATATCTGACAAGTTGTCTAAATGCACATAATCATAACACATGTATACGTTTGCCTCAAACAGGTTATACTGCGCGAAAAATGGCACTCTTCGTTATTAGTCAAGATCCGCCAAACACAAGTACTAGCCGGCGATGCCATGGCAACCACCATAATAATCGATTAAAATTCATGATTTCCGTGATCATTGTCACCGGCAAAGTGTTCCACTGCTTCTGCTTGTAATAATCCTTGGGACAATATAATTGAAATATGCTATTTGGGGACAGTTCGATTATTAAAACCAAAACAAAGTCCTATATGTTAACATGGAGAATATGGACATCCTGCCCCCAACCTCGTTTTCGCGCGCGAGACTTACACGCCCTATTGCGCGGCAATACAGTGCCCATTAATTAGTCCGCCTCTGTATGGGGAAGTCGTGCTGTATGTAGTCAGAAATTAGTCATCCAGACTTTCGGGTGATCTCACCCCCAAGACTTCCTGTTCACGTCCGGCCGGGACCAGTGTCCGCCATACGTTATTAGAAATGCTCCCTCGACTAGTTCCAGTTGTTTCAAGCGCTCGGCAGCGTTCAATTAGCCTGGTGACTAGTCTGTGTGTCATTATTATAGTCCATAATAAATAAATTATGAAGTCTCATTCAACCAGTCAGCCTTTTTTAACTTCATCGCCGACCTTTCAAGTTTCAGTTTCTATGATTTTGGCACATGGCTATGTCTGCGTCCAGGCTAGTCGTCTGTGTGGTCACTGCCAGGTGCTTGTCGTTATCGACGGTTCTATGATGACAGGTTGAGATGGGTCTGACATTAACGTGATCTTCCAGTCATGACAGATATAGTCCCACTGTTGAAAGTCAGGTTTATACACCAGACATCACCCCTGCCTGGTCCGGGTACTGATTTCAGTGTCATGCAGATGTGGTAACAACTACACCATAATTACTAATATCAACTTACAAATGCACCATTTTCACAACTAGAACCTGCCCCTTCTTTAGCTAGAATAGAAGGTGTAAAATAATGTATAGTTATTTAACTAGTTGATTATATATTCTTTCACAAGTCATCGGCTAGAGCGATGACACCACAAACTGAACAGCTTGGCCTGGTGAACCTTATTTATAAACCTGCTAAGCAGTTGTATTCAGGAGGTCCAGAGTGCAGTGTGGGTTTGTTGTGGATTCCACACCATCGCCTTGGGTTTCCCTGATCTTCTAAACGCGCTTGTGAAGGTGTATGGTGTCCATGGGGGGATAGGGACCACATATACGTCGTTCGAGAGCTGCCATTTACTCCACGACTAGATTAATAAAGAAATGATAGTGGATGACGTGACAAACCCCTCTGGACTAACGTAGGCTTCCTTTTGACTGCCAACTAGTAGGTGAATTTCAACAACAAATGTTTAATTTATAACATTTTAGGGTCAGTCTGTTGTAAAATTAAATATGTGACCTGCAAAAGTAAACAGGCATTAACATGATTAAGTAACACACACCTATTTTATAGCACAGACAAAAATATGTATCTATGCAACACCCTTCAATGTTATTATTCTGACTGAAATGCATCCCCAAATTAATTAAAAAAAATACATATAAGCAACAACAGAAATGTAACCTTCAGAGCTATCATAGAGCAATATGTTGTTTGAAATTTGCAAACGTTTCTTCAGAACTCATACAACAAAAATTCCTATTCCATGAAGCAATGATTTTATTTTCAGTAGCCATGAGATTACACATTCAAATACAACTTATAGTACTAGTAACAGAAAGTGCTACATCATCACATTTGGCAGCAAACAAAACAAAGCTTCTGTTTTGGTCCTAGGACAGGTCATCAAGTCGATGCGTCTTACTTTTCCACATCAACCGTCATCAATTGTCAGTCAGGGACCAAGGCACAAGTAACAGCTGTTTGTTCTACCAATGTGCAACATTACACCACCGACAGTCTTGTGCCAGTGCTGGGATCTGGATACAACCAACACACAACACAATTTGTACTCACATAATTAAATGAAACAAAACTTCACAGATGCCTGACTGCTTATCACATGTTAGATCATGATTACATACGAAAACAAAACAAAACACAAAGACACCCGTACAGCTGCCCAAAAATACATTCATGCAAAGGCTACCGATATACATCATTATCAATGATAAGAACAGTTTTTTCTTATCAGTAACAATCTACTATTGGCCGTTTTTGTGACAGCCGAACACACCAGAGCTGAAAACAAAATGCCATAGTTGACTGGAAACCTGACATCTCACCAGCAATAATATTCAATGTTGTCTGTCATACAGTTTATGACATCACAGCTGTGAAAGTGACAGAAACAGCAGAAGAGTCAAGAACGCTACAAGTTAATCATCTTGTGCACCGGGACTGGCCTTGATGCTCTCCACAGCCTTCATGATGTCGACGGAGGTGGCGTGGTCCCCCCACTCCATCTCCCTGTGCTCCAATAGGATGCCCTCATCTCCCGGCCCAATCACAAAGAGTCCTGCCACAAAGAAACATGGTCGGTGATTAGTTTTGGCTAAACGTTTATGCCAGTGGAGAATTCCTCTACCAGGCTCAAGACAGTAGACATTCTGGGCTTTCACGTAGTACCAAACATGTCAATGTTCTTTTATTTAATTCATGCATAAAATGTTACATATATATCTTTCTCAAAAGGTCATAAGATATACAAAATCACTGCATTGTTTATACAGTGTTTTGTCGAAATCAAGTTCACTCACATGCGACTCATTTTGTTACAACACATCATGTTTGAGGATTAACCCTATCCCAAGTCCCCTCTGGTTCCAACATGTATATGTATCCCTCCTCACCCCTCCCTCCTCACCTCCAGGTTCCCACTGACTCCACTCCCTCCTCACTTCCCAGGAGTCTTCCCTCTCCCTTCATGTTCCCACTGACAGCCCTCCCTCCTCACCTCCCAGGAGTCTTCTCTCTCCCTTCGTGTTCCCCTTGACTCCCCCTCCTCACCTCCCAGGAGTCTTCCCTCTCCCTTCAGATTCCCACCGACTCCCCTCCCTCATCACCCCCCAGGAATCTTCCCTCTCCCTTCAGATTCCCACCGACTCCCCTCCCTCCTCACCTCCCAGGAGTCTTCCCTCTCCATTCAGGTTCCCACTGACTCCCTCCCTCCTCACCCCCCAGGAGTATTCCCTCTCCCTTCAGATTCCCACCGACTCCCCTCCCTCCTCACCCCCAGGAGTCTTCCCTCTCCCTTCATGTTCCCACTGACTACCCTCCCTCCTCACCCCCAGGAGTCTTCCCTCTCCCTTCAGATTCCCACCGACTCCCCTCCCTCCTCACCCTCAGGAGTCTTCCCTCTCCCTTCATGTTCCCACTGACTCCCCTCCCTCCTCACCCCCAGGAGTCTTCCCTCTCCCTTCAGATTCCCACCGACTCCCCTCCCTCCTCACCTCCCAGGAGTCTTCCCTCTCCCTTCAGGTTCCCACTGACTCCCCTCCCTCCTCACCCCCAGGAGTCTTCCCTCTCCCTTCATGTTCCCACTGACTCCCCTCCCTCCTCACCTCCCAGGAGTCTTCCCTCTCCCTTCAGATTCCCACTGACTCCCCTCCCTCCTCACCTCCCAGGAGTCTTCCCTCTCCCTTCAGATTCCCACTGACTCCCCTCCCTCCTCACCTCCCAGGAGTCTTCCCTCTCCCTTCATATTCCCACTGACTCCCCTCCCTCCTCACCTCCCAGGAGTCTTCCCTCTCCCTTCATATTCCCACTGTCTCCCCTCCCTCCTCACCTCCCAGGAGTCTTCCCTCTCCCATCATATTCCCACTGTCTCCCCTCCCTCCTCACCTCCCAGGAGTCTTCCCTCTCCCTTCATGTTCCCACTGAATCTCCTCCCTCCTCACCTCCCAGGAGTCTTCCCTCTCCCTTCATGTTCCCACTGACTCCACTCGCCCGGTACATGGCCAGCCAGACGCTCGGTCGGACCAACCCACTGAGGAACATCCACCGCTCCTTGGGGCCGTAGAACCGCCTCTGAAACCACCAGGTCCGTTGTTACTGGCACAGTTATATTTCAGCTGTATTTATGTCAAACAACTATCACGTTTTTGAGAAGATTTAAACTTGTAAAATAAGTCAGTGCAATTTTTTATTTAAAGCCTCTTCTACTTCCATTATACGACCAACATCATTTTGTTGATGATTATGTCGTGTTTTTTTAGAACGAGACTTCCACTCAGTGAATCACCATAACTTTATGCACAGACCTGTCTACCCGTCATTTGGACAGATAAAACCATCGGTGGACGGGTAAAAATGAAGGAGCAAAAAAGGTCTTCAAAAATGATAGATGTTGTCAGTTAAGCCTTAAAAATGAGTGTAAATGGTGTCACACGTATGCTTGTAGTTAATTTCAGGTCGTAAAACACATTTCAAGTTTATCAACTGAGTGTATTGTGTGCCATGTATCCACCAAAAATGTGTGACTGACAATTTGTTTTCCTTCATAAGGTCCTGAAGTAGATGTTTTCAATTTCTGTGTGTGTGACATTTTACTTGCCCTGGCACAGACACCAGATAGAAAGGACAAAAGGCGTACAAGTCTCAGGCAAGGTAGGACAAATGAAACTGCCCCAAAGTTTCAACACGACTCATTCTAATTATCTTTCAAATCAAATTTTCCCTCTTAAAAACAGCACAAATAAATTCTTCTGAATTTTACCAACAAATAAATGAATTTTTTTCACGTTTTTATAATCTGATTCATTATATATATATATATATATATATATATATATAATCAAACAGTATTCAGTAATAGCTACCGTGGTACTACAAATATTAAGCTTATCTTTTTTGTAATAGTCATGTTCCATAAGGGGCTTGAACATTGGATAGGATCATAGGATCAATGCCACCCACATCCTAAACACATTGTAAAGGCCAATAAATTACAGTGATACACTAACATGTATCTGTCTTCAAATAATTAGAGGCCTTATTAACAGCACTTTATGCATAACGCATGGTAGAATGTTTGCCAGTCACACATGTGTTTGGTGGACACATACATACATACATACATACACATACACACACACACACACACACACACACACACACACACACACACACACACACACACACACACACACACACACACACACACACACACACACACACACACACACACACACACACACACACACACACACACACACACACACACACACACACAAGACAGTTGAGATGTTTTATGGCCTGAAAGAAACTACAAACAAACACCCATTTCAAGGCATAGCTGACAATCCTATGATTTTTGAAGACCATTTTTTGCTTCTTATTTTTTACCCACCTACCAGCCCCGCCCAGATATATTTCTACTCGTCCACAACAGGATTTATCCATACAAATGCCGGGTGGACGAGACTCTGTATAAAGCTATAGAAGTATATACAGACAGGGCAATCCTTTCTACTGAAAAAAATATTAGACCATATTATGCGCCAGTAAATTGCAACAAGTTTGTTAGATAAAAACACAGTTACAGACACAGCTAAAACATTATATAAAGAGCAGAATTTGGTATAATTTTCTGTTCACTATGAAGTACTACCAGGTAAATTATATTAAAAAAACAAAAAATGTATTCCAAATGAATTTTTCACCCACTTCCAATTGTTTGCTTTTTATATTTACAAATCACATAAAATATTACTAATTTCTTTAAAAATACTTATTTCTAGAGCTGAAATGACTGAAGGCAGAGATGAAGCAGGGTCAATACCTCGGCATCGTAGAATATTTCCCCGTCAAAGAAACTTTTGAAGCTGGGCACCCCGGGGGTCTCATGCACGACAGCGTACAGACCCACACCGCGGGAATCCAACTCCGGCTTCAGGGAGGACAGCGCTTTGGCCTCCTGGTGGACAAAGCAAAAACATGTCACCAGGATCATTTTCTGGCATGTTACAATAAAATCTGGGTTTCACATTATGAGAAAAACAATGAAATCCATAAAATTAAAACCCCTTCTCTTGCATTTTACTAAAACATTCAATTAGACACTGAAAATGCAACAAAATTATGCAATTTGGGCACTCAAGTAGTTTATACTGGCATATTTTGTGATCTAGAACAGTGTCTCACCAACAAATTTACATTTCTTAGTCAGTGTCTCACAGGCCAGTTGAAAAGCGTCTGCAGGCCATATTTGGCCAGGGTTTGTGGAACGTTGATTTAGAAACATTGACACTTCGAACTCATATTGCAGTGCAAAGATTATCAGTAAGCCTGACCTACAGGGCTTTATGCAGGATAACATTATTGCCAGTCACACATGTTTTGGTGGACACGTGGTTGTGAACTGTTAAGCCAGTTTACAAACTTTTAAATGTGTCTGATGACCTGAAATGGACTACAAACACACTTGACACCATTTTCACTCGCTTTCAAGGCATAACTAACAATGTCTATGGTTTTGGAAGACCTTTATTTTCTATGCTCCTTCATTGTTTTACCCGACCACCATATTTCTAACCGTCCATATTCGTTTTCCCCCATCCAAATGACGGGTGGACGGGTCTCTACATAAAGCTATGCTGACCTACCTCCCTGCACAAAGATCATCCAGGTCTGCGGACAACCATCACCACTGCACCTTTCTTCTCCCAAAGGTCTCGTGCCTGGGAGATAAAACACACACGTTGTATCCTGACACCATTCAATGCAACTGTAACTAGCATGGTACATTCTACAGGAGTAGATGTTACACTGGTCAGGTACTTCCACAAGACTTTGTTTATTACACATTCGACTCTGGACTTGGAATCATGTAAGGACCCCTCTAGAAACTTTTTCATTGTAATCATATACATTTTATCGATATTTATAAATTATTAACTGTCAACCATTTATTTTAAATGATTAATACTTCTCATACAAGTAATGCATAACTGTAATAATACACTTTTATTAAAATGTGTTGATGTTATATTTTACTACTCTATCACACAAGCATCTGAACTGGTCTGCTGTGGAGATACTGCAGACCAGAGTTCAACAACAATACTATTAGAAAATTTACTATTATCTGTAATTGTTGACAACAGATACTTTACAACTTCCAAAACATGTCTGAGTCACCAGGGCTTCATGCAGGATAAAATTATTGCCAGTCACACATTTTGGTAGACACATGGATGTGTTAAGCCAGTTTACAAACTTTTAAATGTGTCTGATGACCTGAAATGGACTACACACATATGACACCATTTTCACTCACTTTCAAGGCATAACTAACAATATATATTTGGAAGACCTTTTTTGCGCCTTCATTTTTTTACTCGTCGACCATATTTACCCATCCATATTCGTTTTTACCCGTCCAAATGATGGGTGGACGGGTCTCTACATAAAGCTATGTGAGTCACCCTCAATAAAGACAGTCTGGTGCATTTAGCAGTGCTCCGACAGTTCATGCGTTGGTTGTTCATCTAGATGTGGACAACAGGAAGCAGTCCAGTATAATGAGTTTATAATCCTGTGGTCACCCCATCTACAGTATCCGCATAGTTTTATCTACAGATCCATCAGCCATATTGATAGGTAAAGTTTGTCTTGGGCGGGTACAAATTAGAGAGAAATAGATGGATGGGTTAAAATGTTTAGGAGCAAAAAATCTTCTTATTTCAAGTACATTTCTGTGTTGAAAATTAGCCTCACACTTACGCATGTGTCGATTTTTATGTACTATTTGACATATATATATATATATATATATATATATTGTTAGTCAGTAATAATATATGACTGCTTAAAAGCCCGATATAATTTCAATATGAAAAAAATTAATATGAATTTTTTTTTGCCTTTTCCTTTGTATGCTCTCAGCTTAACACCGTTAGTTATTGTGATCATTTACACAAACACACCCATCAACATTTAACAAAAACTCTAAAGGTTTAATTTAAATAAAAAAATTACAAAAAGTATGTTAAAAAACCCTCAAAAGTAAGAACTAGATCGCACCTTAAACTTCTTTTTTGAATCGATGTTTTCAAGCATTGTTTCTGCAAGGTACGGCAGCGTAGCTCGCTTTGCCGGCATCCATAGCCTGGTGGGCAGGTTGGCAAGGACGGCGAGGCCTGCCACCAAGACTGGGGTCGCCTTCAGCAACATCACCAACCAGCCTCCTAATTCCATCTACAACACACAGCAACATCATCAGCCAACCTCCTAACTCCATCTACAACACACAGCAAAGTAGCGTTGTCTTATATGCAGTCATGTTTGTTGTTTGTAGTTTTTCTGCTGGAAAAACTGTTGCGTAGATATTTTCCTTTCCATTTAGAATGTGTAAGGGTTTTGATTAGACCTCCTTTTTGTCACTGGCAGTAGAGCAAGTGCAGATGCAGTTGGTTTAGTCGTTGCTCACACGTAAGCTTTGCGATGCTCATAACCAGCTTGGCTGCTCTCCTCTGCACTGTTTAGCGTTTCAATGATATCAGTGTCTTGCCAGGGATGGACAACATGCTTGTACGCAAACCTTGAGGTGTGGACGGATATCCAGTATAGAGTGTCAGTGTCACAACTAGACACTAGTGATATTTTGTTACATGCTTACATGTTCTTTTTACCACGTCAAGGGTTTGCATGGCTTTTTCCACTACTTTTTGGCACTGCATTGATGGTTTTAGACTGCTGGTCACCCACACTCTTTCTTCAGATGATTTTTCGTGGTTCACTCTCTCTCTCCCGATTCTTGTGGCAAGCACATGATATCGGTTGTGTGGCTGTCCCCCACTGGCATTTGTTTACATATTTTTTCCCTCGGTTGAACTAAAGTGGAGCAACCACTTTTTGCTCCAGTCTTCCAGTGCACGTGCAATATCATGGATAAAAAATTATGTATCTTGCAAAATGTCCTTATGTAGTGTACACATCACGTTAGTGCGCATGGTGGGTCGTACGACTACAACCTACAGTCTCAGCTAACCTAGAAAACCTTAGAACGAATATTATGTGGACGTTCCAATAGGCATAACACATTTAGAATTAGAAGCGTTACGCAGTCACGGTCGATCGTCGACGACTCGAGTCTCGAGATTTCGGGAACAAAATACAATTGACTTGTTATTCATTTGGAATTTTGCGAGATTCATACTTTTGCCAAGGTCACCTGTGGCTATGCGACCGTACATGTAGCTATACGTTTGCAATTATGACAGAGACGTAACCAATCTGGTCATAACATACCTTTGGTTACAGCATGAACTTTAGTTCAGCTGTAATCACGCCACAAAACGCGTACCAAAGTCACACTTGCCTGCTGCAGACAACGTGCATCTTCTATCCGCTTGTCTCGTGCGTCCCGGGAAATACGCTAAGCCAATGAAATCCGTCGTTACTCGGCTGAGCTGGTCGTTTATCCAGGCACAGTAACAGTTGGCAATGGGGAGGTGGAAATGCATGTAAACGCCTGATGTCAATCTTGTCAAGAGTGCCTTCAATGTAACTGAATTTAATCGAATATAATATAACTTAATCCTAAACTTAAATATGTTTGTACACAATAACAGCCATTTGTTCGTGGAGGGGTAGCAAATAGCCATCGCAGGGCACAGCGGTGTGTTGTCTTGTCCCAAATCGGAATCGGTCCGATAATGGTATTACACAGGCGCCCTGACGTGGCAGCTCTCTTTCGACGCAGTACGTTCGCTAGTTACCGCTGATGTAAGACCACAATAAGGTGCTCGTCAGCTGTCAAATTATGACAGCTGTCAGTCGGTGCATTTCTGTGTATTACTACAGTTGTCATTTTGCTTGGTGATGTAATCAGGGGCAATCCGTGGGTGGTTCAAGCAGAAATGGAGGGGTGTAAGGTTTGAAAGAAGTTTGTGGGAGCGCTGAAAGTCTTTTTCACAGAACATATTTCGAATCACGTGGTGCTTATCATTTCTACGAAACTTACGTTTGACATCTCAGAGGTAATTGTTCGTTTTTGCAAGGGCATGATATGGGTAGATACCACCATTGATTTCCCATAGGCGGCCATTGAAACGTTTCTTTGATTTCCCGCTAGATTTATCAATGCATTGTATTAACAATTTCAGACACTATAAGTAGCTTCCATTCACACATATCACATATAAAATTCGTCAAAATTACATATCTCTTTCTCCTTTAACCTGACACCCCTCCGTTTCTTCTAGAATCAGCCGGCGAATGCCCATATTGAGACATCTAGGCCGAACTACACCTGTATGCATACGCGCCTGGTCAATGTCTGACAAATGTCATTATTTCACAGCTTTGATGCCATGCTGCACACAAAAATCAATTATACTCAACCAGTCCTACATTCATTGCTTCCAGGAATTTACAAACACTGCACAATGCAGTTCTTTTAAGCAGGACTACTATCAGGAATAATGGCGTAGGACTCCATTTGGTGGTGTGTCCCCAAATAGATTCCCCGAATAGTGCAAATATTCACGAAAATTATATACCATTGAAGCAATACATATATTAAACAAATTAATCTAAGGATTTTTTTGTATAGCCCCACACATTAACTGACATGTCTTTGAAGGTCACACCCGTCTGTTGTGTAAAAATATCTACTGTGTCATGAATGGTGTGTATATATGAGAATTGGAACAATACATTCATTATCGTACTTGATATTATAAGAATTCTGACCCCATTCTGAATTCTGGCAAATTGTTTACACTGTATTTAACCACTATAGTGCAATGTTAGTATTTTTTAATATTCTC
Organism: Ridgeia piscesae; assembly: GCA_025642075.2. NCBI lineage: Eukaryota > Metazoa > Annelida > Polychaeta > Sabellida > Siboglinidae > Ridgeia > Ridgeia piscesae. The sequence goes on from JAODUO010000455.1 coordinate 316,678, forward strand.
CATTATACTTGCTTTTTAGCCAGAACATTTGCCTTTTAAAAGATCCCATCTGTTAATAAAAAAGAGTGTAACCTTCACGAATTATAGCCGGCTTCAAAGACACAAGTGTGCTAGTGCTGATAAGGGGTATGACAAAAAGCTACCTCATTTCCTGTCGTGCACAGGTACATGTTAACGACATGCGGGCAGAATGCAGGCCTGTTGCACAAGTGGGCTGTCTCACCATGCATCCCACCTGCAGAAATGAAAGAGTTGACATATGACATCTAGGGGGGTTTGTAAATCACAAATCAATTGTACATGGGACTACTGGGGTAACCAATCGCTTGATTGGAGGAAATTATCTACCCTACCCCACTAAAAGTTACAGCAGCCATGTGAGCTTAGTGCTGGCTGCTCACTAAGTTGGATTGCTCTGGTGTGCCACTTTTTGAATATTTTTGTGTTTATTTCAATTGTTATCATGTCTCACAAAGTTCCGCGAGAGAGTGAAAGGGCCTGTGGTTTCAGAAAGGGTAATCCCGTATACATATCAAAGAAAGAGGACAGCATTGAAGAGCAGACTGGAGAAAGTTTAGCCCGATGGATACCTCGACTTACCCAAGCTGAGTTTGCGCGTGTCACAAAAGTTACACCGGCTAGCCTCATTGAGATTCCTGATGCCGAAGGTCATTCTGGTGAGGCAAAGATGCTGCGGCCAAGACGCGCTGATCACAATGATGACGACTTGACATCGACATATCTACGAGAAGATACCAGTGAGGAAATGCGGCTTGATGACAAAGGCCAGATGGAACGTATGTACAACGAGTGTATCGAACAGCATTCAGTGACGGAAAGAGGCGAGTGTGTCACTCCTAGATTGACTGTTGCCAGAGAAATTAAAGTGGGACTGTGTTGGCAGTGTTGTTTACGGTGCATGAAATGTGGATACACATCAAAGATGTACAAACTGTATCATGAAGTGGAGACAGGAAAGCGAGGCCGTAAGCCGTGGCGGTCCAAAACGTCGAAGGTTAGCGGTTCATGTCAAAAGTTGTCAAAAGGTTAGCGGTTCATGGCAAAGGTCGGCCCGACGTTCTGCAACGTCGAGCAGTCCAGAACGCCGTTCCACGTATACACATGCTCGCTGAACTGGCGTAACCTCAGCTGGCCGATCAACTTTGACTCCGTGCTAGAATGTCGAGACTGAGTTGATGACCCCCGCGGCGACTGTGTTACATAATAAATCATTTCTGCGCACTGTAGCGACGACCTACTTTTCGACCCCCTACGTGGCACACTACAGTTTCCAGCGCGTGTACTTGCCATTTATCTGCACAACGAATTGAAAAGCATGACTGTAACGAAACCATAACGTGCACAACGCTCTGAGACAAGGACATTCACATTAAGAAAACACTATTTATAAATAACTACAGGTCACGATGATTGTGCGGATTTGTTGCGTTCATTAATAATAATTGCAAGAAAGGAAGCGCATCAATAAATGATTAACATAAACTATAATATGCATGGTTCACTCTTATGTTAATTCGACAGTCACCATGTTTACGCTAGACACAGTTAATAGACGTTAACATGTATATATTGTCATGCATGTAAGAAGTCCATAAACAACACTCAAAACGAGGTAGAACGACACCATGGACCGGATATACATTCCAGACTGGCTAGATGCCGGCCGTAACGTCGCGCTAACCCTGGCCATGAACCGCTAACCTTTTGACATGAACCGCTAACCTTCGACGTTCTGGACCGTTCGACGTTCTGGACTGCAACACCGGCAGCCCCTAACATTGGCTTGCAGGTGGGGTTGCAAGAGTGTATACAACAGGCATTGTAGGCCTAAAGAGCAGAGTAATATTTGCTAGCATGAACGTGCCGTCACCATGCATCAGCGCCATGCAAAAAACTGCTAACAAAGTTGGTGAAACCACATCGACGATGACATTGGCAGACCTGGCCAAGAAACGTGAAGACGTGACGCGAACCAATCGGTTGCGTGGTCTACCCGAGGATGCACCCAAAAACCCAGTGATTGACAGTTGATACAACTCCACGAGTTGCAAGATAAAATACAACGTGAGGCGTTATATCATAGAATGTACGTACACAGACGTTTATTAATAAACAAGAGGAAACAGTTTGATGCCGTTCGAGCAGCAAAGCGACAGAGGGAGGCTACAGCTCAGACAAGAACGGATGCACAGAAGGGAGTGTATCGCAAGGGCCAACTGGACCAAACAATGAAAAAAAAAAAAAAAAACAAGGTCAAGGTCAAGGTGAATAAGAGCACTGTTGTCGAACACCCTTACTGTCTTCGTGGCAGATCTGTGGACGACCATACATATCCAGCTCACACGTAATTTGTACAACTCTGAGTTGTCACGCCCCAGTGATTTACTTACAATATATAATACACAGGCAATACACAGACAATACATAGACAATGCACAATAAGCCAGACCCGGATCAACAAAAGACTGTCACACCACCTGCAAACACAATGCTGTATGGGCCAACAGAAGGACGCACAGACAGACTGATCAAAAGAAATGGAGACCGATGAACGACTTACGCAATGGTGAGTACATGCTAATTGCCATTAATTTAATTACCTCATATTATTAAAAAGTATTTGTTTAAAAAATGCATGGTGGGGATTGCATATATTTTCTCTTGCACATAGCCTCCTGTTACCATTCACAAATGGGGTCTCGAGTATTAAAAGATTGACATTTCTACATAGAGAATTGTGACACAAGTGGCTACAGTGCATATCTGGCGGAATTTCCGATTTCACGTGTAACATGTATGCTAAATGATGAGCTGTCATCAATTTCCAGCCTAAGCCACCACCACAGAGTTGTTTGCATTTGACATAAATTACCCCATAATCCCCCACCAACCATCCTCTTAAACTACATCTAGTCCCAGTCCACAATAGACACTCTCCATTCACTGCCACAACTGTTTTCTCTCTCAATTTCAAGTTCAAATTAAATTAGGGTAGATACCACCATTGATTTTCCATAGGCGGCCATTGAAACGTTTCTTTGATTTACCGCTAGGTTTATCAATGCATTGTATTACAAATTTCAGACACTAAGTAGCCTCCATTCACACATATCATATATAATATTCGTGAAAATTACTTATCTCTTTCTCCTACAATCCAATCTCTAACGTGACACCCCTCCATTTCTGCTCCAATCAGCCGGCGATTGCCCATGTTGACACCACTAGGGCGAACTACACCTGTATGCATACGCGCCTGGTGACTGTCTGACAAATGTCATTATTTCACAGCTCTGATGCCATGCTGCACACAAAATTCTTCTCACCCAGTCCTACATTCATTGCTTCCAGGAATTTACAAAAAACTGCACAATGCAGTTCTTTTAAGCAGGACTACTACAGGATTAATGGCGTAGGACTCCATTTGGTGGTATGTCCCCATATGGTGCGCGGTGCGGTGCGGTGCGGTGCGGTGCGGTGCGGTGCGGTGGTGCGGTGCGGTGCGGTGCGGTGCGGTGCGGTGCGGTGCGGTGCGGTGCGGTGCGGTGCGGTGCGGTGCGGTGCGGTGCGGTGCGGTGCGGTGCGTGGGTGCGGTGCGGTGCGGTGCGGTGCGGTGCGGTGCGGTGCGGTGCGGTGCGGTGCGGTGCGGTGCGGTGCGGTGCGGTGCGGTGCGGTGCGGTGCGGTGCGGTGCGGTGCGGTGCGATATTCCATATGATTCTTTCAAACAAAACACTCAACGAATGTTACAATTTATGACCATGTCAACATGCTGTACATATAATGTTATTTGGGAATATACAAGAAGATAAAAACGTTTAGTAGAAGGTAGTATGTATCCCCAAACAAATTGTCATAACATGCAAATATAATTCGTAGGATGGTGTTAATTTTATATTGTAAATAATATGCTAAAATCCAAACATGTGATCGTTTTTACCAAATAAGGTGGCCTCAATGATTTCATTATATATGATGTGCTGACGAGCGAGAGATATCCACTGAGCAAACTGAGGAAAGCTATTCAGTTGTAATAGGTTGTTCAACCTCACGTTAATTAAAGGGATCTGGACCTTCCTTTCAGTGAGCACACACACAGCCAACTGCTAAGTGTTGACATACGGACAAAATGTCAACAAGGCACTTTAACGTGCGTGACAGTTGATGACAGGGCATACATGGCGAGACTCCGTGCGACCGGAGCTGATTGGGGACAGGACACAATATTAATATTCTAACGACGGGTGACAATTGTAGTTTCCGTCAGATGGATTCTAGAAAAATCAGGTCATAAATAGTTTTGTTACAGCTTTCTTGTCCCTTCTTAATATTGAGTTTTCCACACATATATAGCGATTTATGTAGCGCAAACAGTATGAACGATTTTAGGTCGTAGGCCTATGTGTCTTTTACGCGATTTGCATTTTACATAATTGTACGTTGTGATTTCATAACAGTTTGATAACAACTTTTATACCTTACAAGGTGTCTAAATGCACATAATCATAACACACGTACACATTGGTTCCAAAACAGTTTGTACTGGGCGAAAGATGGCATTCTTCGTTACTTGTCAAGATCGCTACACACAAGTACTAGCCGCCGATACTATGGCAACCACCATAATCATTGATTAAAATGCATTATTTCTGTGATTATTCTTATCGGCAAATTGCCACAATGCTTCTGCTTGTTATTATCCTTTAGAAAATATTGCTATTTGGGACTATTCGGGGACAGCCCGATTATTAAAACCAAACACAAACCCCACCCTAGTTTTCGAGCGCGAGACTTACATTGCGTATCAGTGACCATTTGTATGATGTTACAAAACATAACACAATTGCTATGAAAGGTAACGCGTGTGTTTCCATTAAAGTAAAACATGCGTATTTATTAGTACAGAGAATACATGACAACGTTTACATTAAACAGAAACACATTAATCAGCAATGTTGCAGTGTCCACAAGTACGCATGAATGCACGCAAATAAGAACACAAACATCACGCACAGTAGCACGTATTCGCACGGTCGCACACACACACACACACACACACACACACACACACACACACACACACACAACACACACACACACACACACACACACACACACACACACACACACACACACACACACACACACACACACACACACACACACACACACACACACACAACAACACACACACACACACACACACACACACACACACACACACACACACACACAACAACACACACACACACAAAGAACACACAATACACACACACACACACACACACAGATACATACAACTTTATAATACTATAAAAACAACCCTACTATTTTAATAACACAACTTACATTTGGCAAAGCCACCAAACACCACACTATGACTACTCGATGACCCACATAACACGTTCATTTGTGTCTAACACATTCCACAACGATCACACAAAACACACAACACCACAACACACACACACACACACACACACACACACGCACACGCACACGCACACGCACACGCACACGCACACGCACACGCACACGCACACTCACACGCACACTCACACGCACACGCACACGCACACGCACACGCACACGGTGGCGGTGGCGACATCTGAAGATTAACACGTAATGTTGTATTGTAGGCGGAAACCCTCGAGACAACCAACGCACATCGAAAACACGTCCTCTAGATACCTGCTGTTGCGGTTTTTTATGAAACAAATCTGCAGCCAATAGACCAAAGAACCTATAATTATGTCCAGCATGCATGCACGACTCCAACGTTAGCTTAATTACAAATTACAACT
>JAODUO010000455.1:327500-332500 GCA_025642075.2 Ridgeia piscesae
ATCAGTGGATTTATCGATGTGGAGATTACAAATTGAAACAAATCGACACAATGTGTGCTCGTTTGAAAACACAAAATGCAGAGCGTAATAACATAAATTTTCATAAACGTAAACCTGACGGCTCCAAACTACCATACACCTACCTACATAAGAAGAAACCTACAAAAGATTACAGTTATACATCATTCGGAAAGTCTTGGTCAACGACACGCACAAAAAGATAACTTAGATCAAATTCGCGAACAATCTACTGAAATGCAGAGCAATGCACACGAACAATATGCTATCATTATAATTATTAATTAACCTGGGGAGGTGGGTGCGAGCTACGTGGTTTGTACAGAATTCCCAGATTCAGTGTTTGTTTGCAGCGCGCCATGCATATCACGGACATTCTGCTTGTTGCGTTCTGGCTGCCGTCACGCGTGACTGCATTCTGCTCGCCTCCTGCCACGTGGCCAAAAGAACCTTTTACGAATGCATTCCGTGCCACGTCCAATTCGCTGACCCAAATCCAATACGCCGAGGTGACGGTGCCAGAGGTAGGCGTCAGACATGAGCGCTTGTATATATATATATATATATATATATATATATATATATATATATATATATATATATATATATGTATATATGTGTGTGTGTGTGTGTGTGTGTGTGTGTGTGTGTGTGTGTGTTTGTGTGTGTGTATCGGGGTTTATGTGTGGACTGGGGTGTGTTTATGTGTATCACAGTATGTGTATGTTTTGTGTGTATTAAATATATTTACAATCTGGTAAGATACACCGTATTTTTAACAACAAAAAGAGCACACAGATGGATAGACAGATAGGTAGACAAACACATAAGTAGATAGAGAGAGAAAGCGAGAGAGAGAGAAAGTGAAAGAGAGGGGGATAGGGGGGAGATAGCGAGAGCAAGAAGGGAGCGAGAGCGAGCCAGAGAAGGAGAGAGAGAGAGAGAGAGAGAGAGAGAGAGAGAGAGAGAGAGAGAGAGAGAGAGAGAGAGAGAGAGAGAGAGAGAGAGAGAGAGAGTGAGAGTGTGTGTGTGTGTGTGTGTGTGTGTGAGAGAGAGAGTGAGAGAGTGTGTGTGTGTGTGTGAGAGAGAGAGAGAGAGACAGAGAGACAGAGAGACAGAGAGACAGACAGACAGACAGACAGAGAGAGAGAGAAAGCGAAAGCGAAAGCGAAAGCGAAAGTGAAAGTGAAAGTGAAAGTGAAAGTTCAGTTGCATGTCAACGAAACGTTTTGTCATTTGTTATGCCTTCCAGCTACATAAAACGGCTGATATTTTCATGATTTCAACGGATGCGTTCAATGAATACATGTCGTTCAATGGACACGTGGCATTACATACGAAAACCTTGGCATTCTCCGACTCCACTGCAAATTCCTCAGGTATTACACAATATAAATAGTTGTTTTCTCTATGTATCTCTGTATTGGAAAACGAAAAATGTAGGTCTTAATTTGTTTATGTGAAACCTTTTAGCAACTTGTCGCTGTTATACAGTTTTAACATTGCGTTTTGAAATGATTCATTACTTAGACACAGCAGCTCCTATAAAGGCGTATAATTTCATTATTTTACTCTGTTGCGTTCCGTATTAAAAACCATACTTCTCGCCGTGAAAATCTAGGAATTCTGCTAGTACTGAACGAATAGCTGAACAGACCGTTTGGTCTCTCAAAAGCATCAAATCAGAAATAGTAAAAATGTAAAGGCAAGTTGTTATATAGCACAGTATACAACCCTCAGGATTATTCAAAGCGCTTTATGCTTTACTCCCTGGCAGATCTGTTCAATCGAACACCATCCCAGATTCTCCGAGAAACATTCACCCTCGCGGCAAATAATTCGCGAAGACTACTCGTATTCACCACTGTCTATAGCCAGATACTCAAAACTTGCCGAAGGGTTTGGACTGCAACACAGAATTCGAACTTGCGTCCGATGTGTTAATCGAGAGTCCATGTGTTAGTCAAGAGTCCGATGTGTTAGTCAAGAGTCCGATGTGTTAGTTGAGAATCCGACGAGTTAATCGAGAGTCCGATGTCTTAGTCGAGAGTCCGATGTCTTAGTTGAGAGTCAGGTGTCTTAGTCGAGAGTCCGATGTCTTAGTCGAGAGTTCAATGTCTTAGTTGAGAGTCAAATGTGTTAGTCGAGAGTCCGATGTGTAAGTCGAGAGTCCAATGTCTTAGTCGAGAGTCCGATGTCTTAGTCGATAGTCCGATGTGTTAGTCGAGAGTCCAATGTCTTAGTCGAGAGTCCAATGTCTTAGTTGAGAGTCCAATGTCTTAGTCGATAGTCCGATGTCTTAGTTGAGAGTCCAATGTCTTAGTCGATAGTCCGATGTGTTAGTCGAGAGTCCAATGTCTTAGTCGAGAGTCCAATGTCTTAGTCGAGAGTCCAATGTCTTAGTCGAGAGTCCAATGTCTTAGTTGAGAGTCCAATGTCTTAGTCGAGAGTCCGATGTCTTAGTTGAGAGTCAGGTGTCTTAGTCGAGAGTCCGATGTCTTAGTCGAGAGTTCAATGTCTTAGTTGAGAGTCAAATGTGTTAGTCGAGAGTCCGATGTGTAAGTCGAGAGTCCAATGTCTTAGTCGAGAGTCCGATGTGTTAGTCAAGAGTCCAATGTGTTAGTCAAGAGTCCAATGTCTTAGTCGAGAGTCCGATGTGTTAGTCGAGAGTCCGATGTCTTAGTCGAGAGTCCGATGTGTTAGTCAAGAGTCCAATGTGTTAGTCAAGAGTCCAATGTCTTAGTCGAGAGTCCAATGTCTTAGTTGAGAGTCAGGTGTCTTAGTCGAGAGTCCGATGTCTTAGTCGAGAGTTCAATGTCTTAGTTGAGAGTCAGGTGTCTTAGTCGAGAGTCCGATGTCTTAGTCGAGAGTTCAATGTCTTAGTTGAGAGTCAAATGTGTTAGTCGAGAGTCCGATGTGTAAGTCGAGAGTCCAATGTCTTAGTCGAGAGTCCGATGTGTTAGTCAAGAGTCCAATGTGTTAGTCAAGAGTCCAATGTCTTAGTCGAGAGTCCAATGTCTTAGTTGAGAGTCAGGTGTCTTAGTCGAGAGTCCGATGTCTTAGTCGAGAGTTCAATGTCTTAGTTGAGAGTCAAATGTGTTAGTCGAGAGTCCGATGTGTAAGTCGAGAGTCCAATGTCTTAGTCGAGAGTCCGATGTGTTAGTCAAGAGTCCAATGTCTTAGTTGAGAGTCCAATGTCTTAGTCGAGAGTCCGATGTGTTAGTCAAGAGTCCAATGTGTTAGTCAAGAGTCCAATGTCTTAGTCGAGAGTCCGATGTGTTAGTCGAGAGTCCGATGTCTTAGTCGAGAGTCCAATGTCTTAGTCGAGAGTCCAATGTCTTAGTCGAGAGTCCGATATGTTAGTCGAGAGTCCGATGTCTTAGTCGATAGTCCGATGTCTTAGTCGATAGTCCAATGTCTTAGTCGAGAGTCCGATGTGTTAGTCGAGAGTCCGATGTGTTAGTCAAGAGTCCAATGTCTTAGTCGAGAGTCCGATGTCTTAGCCGATAGTCCGATGTGTTAGTCAAGAGTCCAATGTCTTAGTCGAGAGTCCGATGTCTTAGTCGAGAGTCCAATGTCTTAGTCGATAGTCCGATGTCTTAGTCGATAGTCCAATGTCTTAGTTGAGAGTCCGATGTCTTAGTCGATAGTCCAATGTCTTAGTCGATAGTCCGATGTCTTAGTCGATAGTCCAATGTCTTAGTCGAGAGTCCAAAGTCTTAGTCGAGAGTCCGATGTCTTAGTCGAGAGTCCGATGTGTAAGTCAAATGTACAATGTCTTAGTCGAGAGTCCGATGTCTTAGTCGAGAGTCCAATGTCTTAGTCGAGAGTCCAATGTCTTAGTCGAGAGTCCAATGTCTTAGTCGAGAGTCCAATGTCTTAGTTGAGAGTCCAATGTCTTAGTCGAGAGTCCAATGTCTTAGTCGATAGTCCGATGTCTTAGTCGATAGTCCAATGTCTTAGTTGAGAGTCCAATGTCTTAGTCGATAGTCCAATGTCTTAGTTGAGAGTCCGATGTCTTAGTCGAGAGTCCAATGTCTTAGTCGATAGTCCGATGTCTTAGTCGATAGTCCAATGTCTTAGTCGAGAGTCCAATGTCTTAGTCGAGAGTCCAATGTCTTAGTTGAGAGTCCAATGTCTTAGTCGATAGTCCAATGTCTTAGTTGAGAGTCCGATGTCTTAGTCGAGAGTCCAAATTCTTAGTCGAGAGTCCGATGTCTTAGTCGAGAGTCCGATGTGTAAGTCAAATGTACAATGTCTTAGTCGAGAGTCCGATGTCTTAGTTGAGAGTCAGATGTCTTAGTCGAGAGTCAGGTGTCTTAATCGAGAGTCCGATGTCTTAGTCAAGAGTCCAATGTCTTAGTCGAGAGTCCGATGTGTTAGTCGAGAGTCCGATGTGTTAGTCGAGAGTCCGATGTCTTAGTCGAGAGTCCGATGTCTTAGTCGAGAGTCCAAAGTCTTAGTCGAGAGTCCGATGTCTTAGTCGAGAGTCCGATGTGTAAGTCAAATGTACAATGTCTTAGTCGAGAGTCCGATGTCTTAGTCGAGAGTCCAATATCTTAGTCCAGAGTCCAATGTCTTAGTCGAGAGTCCAATGTCTTAGTCGAGAGTCCAATGTCTTAGTCGAGAGTCCAATGTCTTAGTCGAGAGTTCAATGTCTTAGTCGAGAGTCCAATGTCTTAGTCGAGAGTCCAATGTCTTAGTCGAGAGTTCAATGTCTTAGTCGAGAGTCCAATGTCTTAGTCGAGAGTTCAATGTCTTAGTCGAAAGTCCGATGTGTTAGTCAAGAGTCCGATGTCTTAGTCGAGAGTTCAATGTCTTAGTCGAAAGTCCGATTTCTTAGTCGAGAGTCCAATGTCTTAGTCGAGAGTTCAATGTCTTAGTCGAGAGTCCGATGTGTTAGTCGAGAGTCCGATGCTCTACCCCTGATCCACTGCGATACTACTTAGTAAAAGTAACACCGTAACACCGTCCTAAACATA
>JAODUO010000455.1:337500-372500 GCA_025642075.2 Ridgeia piscesae
TGGAGGTACTTCTCGCACAGTATCCTAAGGTTGAAGATCTGCTCTGTTGTGCTGCGTCCTGGTCTGAAGCCTGCTTGTTCCTCAGCGATGATCTTTTCCGCTTGCGGCTTCAGTCGGTTCAGCAAGATTTTCAGCGTAACTTTGCTCGGGTGGCTGATGAGGCTGATGGTACGATAGTTCTGGCATAGCTGTAGGTTGCCTTTCTTGGGGAGGTTGATGATGAGAGATTGGGTCCACGGCTTGTGCCACTCCCCTGTCTGCCAGATCTTGTTGCAGATAGTCAGTAGGGCACTTATCATGGCTTCTCCCCCTGCCTGCACCAGCTCCGCTGGGACGTTGTCCGCTCCTGCTGACTTCCCCTTCTTGAGCGACTTCACCGCTGCTTCCACTTCTTCGCGAAGGATGGGGTAGTTGTCGTTGTCGGTTGCTGGATGGACGTACAGTACTTCTGGGTCTCCTGTGGCTCTGTAGTTTTACAGCTCGAAGCAGTACTCGGACCACGTCTTTAGGATGTCCTGTTCTTCAGTCAGACATTTTCCATCCTTGTCCTGTATGGTGGTGGTTCGCACTTGCTTTGTGCTGGTCAGGTTTTTCACCAGCTGGTAAGTTTTCTTGCTGTTATTCTTCTTCATGCTACCTTCGATGTCCTTTTTCATGCCTTTCTTGATTTCTTGGTTGGCTGCCCTGTACTGCCTTACTCCTTCCGCATTTTTCTTCTTCTTCAACTCCCTTCGTTTGTCGCACAGATCAAGTAAGTCAGCAGTGACCCAGGGCTTCTTGACTGGGCGATGTTTGCCAAGGATCTCACTGGCGGTGTTGGTCACTGCTGTGTTGAAGGTGTTGATCAACGTGTCCATGTCTGTACCGTCAGCATCCAGAATGGTGAGCGCTGCAAATTTTCCTCCTATCATTGCGTGGAAGGCTTCTGCTACTTTGCGGTCCTTCAGCTACTCAAGGTCAAATTTGATCCTGGCGTGGCCGAGTTTCTTGACCCTCTTCAGATGTAGCTTGAAGGTCATCATGACGAGTTCATGGTCGCGTCTCATGTCGGCTCCAGGAAAACTCCGTGTCTTGGCAATGTTCACACTGGACCGGAAGCGCTTCCTTACCATGATGTAGTCTATGTGGTTGTGGTACTTTCCGTTTGGGCTGTGCCACGTGGCTCTTCTGGATGCTTTGTGTGGGCCAAAGGTGTTCGCCAGCATAAGGTCGTTGTAGCTGGCAGATTCCAGGAGCCTTAGGCCTCTCTCATTTAATTTGGTGTTGCAGTATCTTCCACATGTGCCTATCCAGTTCTCATAAGCATCTTCTCCTATCTTGGCATTCCAGTCGCCTTGCACCACTAGGATATCTTTCTTTGGAGTTTGGTCAAGGACTTCCTGCAGTTGTTCGTAGAAGTCTTCTACATCGTCATCGTCATAGTCTGATGTTGGAGCATACGCCTGTATGATGTTGATGTTGAATGGCGTTGCCCTCAGACGGATGGTGGTAAGTCGGCTGGAAATTGGCCGACAACCCATGACGCAGTTCACAGTGTTTTTGTGACCCCTTGTTCATGTTTGTCGTCTCGACCACTGAAGTACAGTTTGTGTCCTTCCTGGGTGGATATTTCTCCGATGCTTTTCCACCGTACTTCACAGAGTCCTAGGATGTTCCAGCGGTATCTGTTCATCTCATGGGTAAGTTCATCTAGCTTGCCTGCTTCTCTCAGTGTTCTTACGTTCCATGTGCCAATAATGATGTTGCTTCTGGCACTGATCTTGTTTTTCGATATATCAGTCGCACACTTTCCACCTCCGCCCTGGTATACAGCGGAAGGCGCGGCCCTTTGTAACCCGGGCGATGGTCGATCCGGTATGGGTTGAGTAATGGTTGTTATCATCATGTGGCGTATCTTGGGCGGATGTCGCATGGCGGAGCCCATCCCTCGACATGCCTGACCACAGCCGATGTCCTCCATCTAGGTGGCTCGCCTTGGTCGCGAATACGTGGTCGTTGTAGTTCTTCTGGGAACTCTTCCGCCCTGGCCGGTGACCGGGCGGGCTGGCGGGCGGGCGGGCGGGCGGGCGGGCGGGGGGGGCGGGCGGGCGGGACGAAGCACTGTTTTATAATTAAAAAAATTGCCAGCATTGGCAAACTGAACCTAAGACAAGTGTGGTGCGTGCGTTGTTGCCGTGTTTATGTGCCGACGACATTGTCTTCAACAACGATTCTTGCAGATTCCACAAGGTGTCATCTGCAAAGACATCTACCCAGCAACTGCCAATCAGCTGCCAGCCGACTACGCCTCGTTCAGTGCCGCTGTCGTGATGGTCTACGCCGACAACAAGTTCTCTACGTTCAGGGAGGTGAGTGAAATGGCGAATACCCGTTCTCGAGAACCGCAGAGTCCAATCCCTATAACGTTGCCTACGACTGCACCCCACACAGTGGTGGGTTAAAACGTTTATGGACCCTATTATAGGCACCCGAAACCTTCGCGGACCCTGAGAAAACCTACCCCGATTTGTTAAACTAAATGAATATAATTAAACGTATATATATATATTATACATAACATCTTCAATAGAAGTGGAACTCTGTAAAATCAGTAGGCGTGTGGTTAAATACCTTTCTCATCGCTACTGCGCTGGTAGTGTGAGGGCCTACGCAACGTCCGGCGGAGTAGCTCGGACGACCGGAAGCAGCTTGCAGCCATTCCCGCTATTGTTTTACTACTCCGCCACCATCGACTAGAATCATAGGCCGACTTCGATTGGCCTACTCGCGTAACCGTTATGGTATCCGGTTTATGGTAATTTACACTGCGCACCCAGTACTACGAGAGTAGTCCATCTGAGCAGCGATGATGTGATCCCGGAGATAAACCCCTTATGTAAATAAATTAAATAAAGTAATCAGTTGTTCAGTGTGTAAATTGTGATGTTCATCTTCTTTGCCTTAAATTGTAATTCATAAAATGTGGTGACTTTAACATAGAATACTAAAGACATGTGTAGGCGCGACAACGACAACGCAGTGTGTCTTGTAGGAGTTCTACGATGACGAGACAAAGTTGGCGAGCTCCTCTCTACTTGTGCTGCCTGGTACAACCTTTCATAGACGTTTCGGCCACTCCTTCATGCGAGTGATTCGCGACTACAAAACGGGTAATAATAACAGCAGAACACTGTTGATATTTTACCTTCTTTGAACCTTTACTGCTGAACTCAAACTTTATTTATCTACACGTCATTGCATATATGTAATATTTAAATACAGTTTTATTATTTACTTTAATGAAGTGATTTAAATGTCTGTCTGTCTGTATATATATATATATATATATATATATATATATATATATATATATATATATATAATATATATATATATATATATATATATATCTATATATATATATATATATATATATATATATATATATATATATATATATATTATTGTGCTATAGAACTGTTCTACGATGAGTATTTAGGTTTTCGTCTTGTATAGCGCTTTGAGCCTTTATTGGAAGTTGCGCTCAATAAATATTTAAAAAAACGTAACCCCCGCGGATATATATCTATTTCAGTACGAGAACTGTACAATCAGGACGCTTTTAAGAGTGCCTTAAAGACACTATATTTTATACAATACTTTAACTGATACAATGATAATTAAGTGAAGAGACAATTTGTGAATGCATCGAAGAGAACATTACTTCTACCTTCTTAAATGACCTTTTATATTTATGTGTTCAGTGTTATCTTTTGTATTTCTTTATTTACTATGTTTTTATTAGTCTGTATATATATATATATATATATATATATATATATATATATATATGCACTTTTATACAGTAGAGTTAATTTTAGTTTTATATTTATGTAATAATCTTTAAGGACATGTACATGTAATGCGCCCTGAATAGGTTTTAGCTAGATTTGGCGCTATATAAGTTTATTTATTTATAAAATAAATATTATTATTATTATTAACATGACTGTTGCATTCGGCGTTAGTAGCTTCGCAGTAAATAAAAATATAATAATAAAAACGGTGTAGGTGGATTGGTCAAGTGTCCATGTTGAATAAAAGGTTTTTGCAAAAACAAATTGTACAACTCCACAGTGAACATTAAAGAAATAAAAACAATGGATTCGCGAAAATTTCCGTTTCAGTGTACATACAGTTTAATATTGTATATAATATTTGATAGCATTAAAAAACTGAAAATGCATTACAGTATAAATTCGATGTTAAACCCGTCTGTGTAGCAACTTCCGCGGAAGTGTGAGATTTAACGAGCTAGGTGATCACACGTTGTCGAAGCATCATCAATTGACATCGCTCGTATCACGAATGCATCAGAACATGTCCACAAGGTTAGCTTTTGGGTCGAAACGGGCGACGGGATGAGTTGTGCTACATTCCAATATTATACATATATCATTACAGACGAACATATGTCTCTCTTACGGTTTAATTATAATTGACTGTTGTTTACAATAAGCCAAACAATTGCGATGGTTTCAGTCGTTTCGCTGAGTTTCGCTGACTTTCGTCCCATTTTCAGAGTAAATGTATCGAATGTAGCCGTCTCGAGATAATCTACACCTGTATGCATACATAGCAAACACACACTGAATTCAGCTACAGGGAATGTTTGGTATACTCCATAATATCGACAGTTGCGACTTGCGCTTCGTTTTTCTTGTTCATAGTTTTCCCCAAAGTACTATAAACCTAATCTTTTATATATATTGGTGCGTTGTTTGTAAATAGTGTTTTCCATTTTTGAAATAGTAATGTATTCGCGGCATACAACGTACCATATTGAAATTTTTGTCGTGAAGATATAATCTGTTATCATCTGACCTCTGT
Organism: Ridgeia piscesae; assembly: GCA_025642075.2. Classification (NCBI taxonomy): domain Eukaryota; kingdom Metazoa; phylum Annelida; class Polychaeta; order Sabellida; family Siboglinidae; genus Ridgeia; species Ridgeia piscesae. The sequence goes on from JAODUO010000455.1 coordinate 342,370, forward strand.
CTGTATATACGCTAGCAATTAATTAGCAACTCCGTCAGTTGAAGACTTAGATACATATCAATGTACCACTGTACTTTGTAGGCCTTTCCAATTTGTTGGGAAGAGAGGTGGGTGGGTGGGTGGGTAATATCGATCATAACCAAAATAAATTTGTGTTGTAACTGCTTAGTCCATAATCTTTTTAAATTTTAATATAATAGCGCGATATGCATTTTTTGTTGCATTTAAATAAATATATGAATATACTGTAACTAAGGGTCGATCCCGGAGATACATCGCTTTAGAAATGCATATGCTAAAAATTAATAATAATAATACACCTAAACTAACAATAACAAAAATACGACTGTGTATCTTTGTGTTTTCGTAACTACGTTACGTGATAGACGTATGCCAGGACAATTGCATCAAAACTGTGTATAATTGTGTTGGCAGACCTACGTTACGTGATAGACGTGAACGGTGGCAATTGTACAGTGGAATCGATGGCTGGTGTGACTCCCTCCTACGCGGTCGCCGGCCCTTGGGACCCTGCGGGAGTGAACGCCGACAAGTCGCCCGGTCTCTTCGACCTCTCCGCCTTCGGCGAGTTTTACTACCAGGAACAGGTGAGTGGCGGCAGGTGGACGGAGGCAGGTGGACGGAGGGAGGTGGACGGAGGTAGGTGGACGGAGGCAGGTGGACGGAGGCAGGTGGACGCTGGCAGGTGGACGGAGGCAGGTGGACGGAGACAGGTGGACGGAGGCAGGTGGACGGAGGCAGGTGGACGGAGGCAGGTGGACGGAGGCAGGTGGACGGAGGCAGGTGGTCGGAGGCATGTGGACGGAGGTAGGTGGACGGAGGTAGTGGACGGAGGCAGATGGAAGGAGGCAGATGGACGGAGGCAGGTGGACGGAGGCAGGTGGACGGAGGCAGGTGGACGGAGGCAGGTGGACGGAGGCAGGTGGACGGAGGCAGGTGGACGGAGGCAGTGGACGGAGGCAGTGACAATTACTCAAAATACTCAGCGGTTTTATAACTTCAAACCTTGTCGGTCGTCATTTTCTGGAGATTACAGTAACACCCCACACACCGCGCCCACCGCGCACACCGCGCACACACACAGACACACAGACACGCACATATATACATAATATATATGATATATATATATATTTCTGTATATATATATATATATATATATATATATATATATATATATATATATATATATATATATGTGTGTGTGTGTGTGTGTGTGTGTGTGTGTGTGTGTGTGTGTGTGTGTGTGTGTGTGTGTGTGTGTGTGTGTGTATGAGTGTGTGCGAGTGCGCGTAGGGTCGTGTGTGTATGTGTGTAGGTGTTTTTTATTCACTACGCATTGCTCCAGTTCACTCAGTTGTTTGAATGAGTGCCTGGTTGTATACATTGGTGGATAGTTGTGTGCAAATGAACTTTGCGCATTAATTGCAGCGTTGCGGCATTCTGCCAGATTGGAAATTGCGCAATATAAGTACTAACCTTTACTTTTCGAATATAACCCAACTATGGTAGTGTGACATGACATTTAGAAAGACAAATTGAAGTTGTAGTTTTTTTCTGAATTTTGCTGATAGCGAAATACCGTATTGAAAGAATGAACCGTACAATAATTACGTGAACGTGCCCGGTTTACTTTGCATTAATCTCCTACAGGGAGTGTGATCGTTGCAATCAATAAATGTGTCAATGTTTGAAATTATCTACGTCCCACAGCAGCATAAAAACGTGGCACTAACGTGGTCTGCGTGTATGTGTTTAGATCAAACTGCGAGGCCATAGCGTGAACGTGTACAAGGCGTCCAGGACAGACTGGCCACGAAAAGGGGCCAACACAACGGTGGAGTTATACTACACTTCGGTAGGCGATACTTTAATTTAAGCCACCACTTGATAAATAACTGGCAATGACAGCCTGTCAGTCTAATAGTAGTAATAGTGGTGGTGGTAGTAGTAGTAGTAGTAATAGTAGTAGTAGTAGTAGTAGTAGTAGTAGTAGTAGTAGTAGTAGTAGTAGTAGTAGTAGTAGTAGTAGTAGTAGTAGTAGTAGTAGTAGTAGTAGTAGTAGTAGTAGTAAGATATCTATGTAATGATGGTAACCATGTCATATGGTATACCGTGATTTCCAATGAGCCATCAACATTCCACACACTTACATGCATACATACAATAATGCTTTATATAAATGGATAGTTCACCAAAATAATAATAAAATAATAATAATAATAACCAGGCTGCGAAAGAAGGCGGGTCCGATCGTCCGGGACGAGTAGTTTTAGAACTCGGACTTGTTCAGTTTTAGAATAACAGTCCGGTCGGACTAGATATAATGACTTGAACATGGCAGTTTTTATGGATATCCGTTGGGTACCACCGGATTAAGGTGTTCGTCCTACGTTTCATCGAAAATGACATTAAAATATATTCAAATTGAGTTAGCCTGAATAAATTTATCTCGTGACGTCTGTCATGGTGGTATTGGCAGTTAGCGTAGGCATTAGTTTACGCCTAATAACAGACGTACCAGTCGGCTGTTTGTAAGTATTATTTATCAACCGTTAGAAAATATTTACACCGTATTACATTTGTTCTAATGTCTCTAACTGCGTTGCGCACGTTCAGCGATACTCGTATGCTCAAACTGCCAATGATAGGCTAGGACATTAGGTCCATGTCCATCGATTGGCTCTAGTCGTGGTAGGGTAGAATGTCAGATATTATTCATACTGCAATAATATTGCTATATGGGGTAGACGAAAAGTGCCCGTTAACGTCTACGTCACAGTCCAAGCAACCATAGCGCTGGAATCAGATTATCCAGTGATATTCGTCGCGCTAATGGTTCCTATTATAGTATGTTTTACGCTCGTATTACATTTTACGTTCCGAACAACTAATTTACCACAATGACAAGTGAAAATATTGTCGTATGTGGGGTATATCAATAACAGAGAGAGGTCTTATTCCGTATCCGTGGGGTTAATGATTAACACCCGAAAGTTTGACGTCATACGCACAGGCCGTCTAGGAAGAAAACTCAACATACAAAACATACACAAACTCGATTACATAAAGAACAAATATTCGAGTGGGTAGAATTGACGCTATTCTTGCGTGTTCGCTGCTAACGACTGGACTTAGTGTGCAAACAGATAATTCCATACGTGGTTTTCACCTTCTCAAGTGTAATCAGAAAGGGTTTGCGGTTATGGGGAAGTGTACAGAATGATAAATGAAGTTCAATAACGATGCTTTACCTTTTTTGGGCTGCGACGTAAAATCGGATCATGCATCTTGCATAAATATCACATAAAGATATAAATGTATCCTTTGAACACGAGATATCGTTAAATACAAATCTTTAATTGGTCTACGGATGTTGATAGGTGCTGTTCTACTCTTGCAAATAAAAATAAAACACGGCTGACATGGTGAAGCAGATCGTTACATATCTTTCTTATGATAATCATTAAGCACAGACAATCCAATATGCAACTGTGATGGCATTGCACTATCCTGCATGACATGTCCCTGTGTAAGATCTACGCAAGGTGAGTAAGTTACGCAAAACGTCATGGTTGACATAACTCACCAAGTTCTTTCAACATTTGGTATGACCATTATTTGTGTCGCAACCATCTGATAAGGACAAGCGGGACATCAGAAAAACGTTCCACTGTATAATAGTTCAGAGTAGTAATGTTCTATATTTAACAACTACATATGACAACGTATCTTTAACCAACATTCAGTAATGTCAAATCGTTTAAAAAATCATTAAATAGAGATTAAAATAAACACAACTTGCAATTATAAAATCAGTAGTTTTGAAAATACAGCTTAAAGTGAGCAGCCAACCAGAATTTGTGAAATCAGTGGCGCTTTGAGGCTCTCCAGGTGTGAACGCAATGGCGGGGTGGCCGTGTTATCGAGGTAGCCGCAACGTGATCTTATACTGTTTTATGTTAACGCTCACCAAACGTTCGTTACAGGTCACGTGGTTAACAGCGGGAATGCTGCCTGAAAACCAGGCTGCGTTGATTCGATTCGATAAGTGGTACACGTTTTCGGGCGGCCGCTCGAAACTGTTCGGCTTCTCGTACGAATCGACGGCTGAAGTAAGTCGTGTCTTGTTAGTCAAGTCAAATAAAATGTTTATGAACGGCAGTAAAGTGCAAATACAAATGGTTCGCATTCAAACGCAAATACATTTACCATTACACGTAGGCATTTAAATACACATAAATATGTCATGAAACTGTCAACTGCACATTCAAATGCATTTTCATTAACAAACCTGCCATGTTTAGCCGGGTCCTATTGTACTCATGCAACGAATTCCTACATATCCTAGCCGAGATCCACAGACGAACTAATCCCAAATTCGACCCACGTGATCGCCTATGAGGAAGGTGTCGACGACTTTTCCGTCTATGATATATCAGCCTGTTACGAGCAACCGAAGCAGACGAGGCGATTTGTCTTCAGTCTTCCCGGTACGTTGATGGTTGCTATCTCCTTTGTGGATATGTGATATTAATTTTATCATGAATCATCACACACACACATACACACACACACACACACACACACACACACACACACACACACACACACACACACACACACACACACACACACACACACACACACACACACACACACACACACACACACACACTATACACATACACACACACAAACACACACAGACACACACAGACACACACATACACATACATGCACATACACACATGCACGCACGCACGCACCCACCCACGCACGCACGCACGCACGTACACACACCCACAGACACACACACACACACACACACAAACACACACACACACACAAACACACACACACAACACACACACACACACACAACACACACACACACACACACACACACACACACACACACACACACACAGTGACGTTGGCACTTGGTAGCGTATCGTACAAATCTATGTGTTCGATATTATGAATAAAATAATACATTTAGATTTATTCTTACTATGATATAACGAAAAGTGCGCCCTTTATATTACATCAAATATGTTATAGTCACCCAGTACATAGCTGAAAAAAATACATGTGTGTGTCTTAAACACAATTTTGCTGTTAAACAACTGGGGATATTAATTATAATTGCAGAGTGCTACAGTGGCCTTGTTCGCTATAGACCGACACTTTTTGAAAAATCCTTGCGAGCGTACATAGCCAGAGAGGCTGGCATCGAGGTCATCCGAGTAGGCGAATTGGAGGTAAGGCAATTCGTGCCTCTCTCCTCTCCTTTCTCCTCTCTCCTCTTTCTCTCCATCCCTCTATATCTCTCTCTCTCTCCGCTCTCTCCCTCTCCTTCTCTCTCTCCTCTCTCCCTCTCTCTGCCCCCTCTTCCCTATCTCCCTCTCTCCTTCTCATTCTCCCTTTTCATCTCCCTCCTCTAAGTCTCGCCCCCCTCTCTCTCTCCCTCTCTGTGTGGAGTATTTGGTGTAATTCTTCCTTCAAGGGACGTGAGCTGAAAACAAAAATGGCTTTCAACGACACGATTGTAAATATTAATCTTGTCCTCGTTATGTTCTTGTTATGGGTGTTTGTTCTGGTGGTTACTCAAGAAATGTCGAGAGATGGTTCAGTCGGACTAATAATAATAGAAATAATACATATAATAATTATATATATATATATATATATATATATATATATATATATATATATATATATATTACTAATAATAGTTATACCTATACCGTCATAGATCAGTCTCATTGCAATGTAATTATAATAGACAGTTCTGCCGTTGACTCACGTATTGCGTATATACAATATAACGAAATATAATAAATAGATTTAATAAATAGATATAATGTATATACACACACACACACACATATATATATATATATATATATATATATATATATATATATATATATATATATATATATATAATGTCGCATAACATCTCCTCTACAGCTATATACAACGACAGATAAAAATAGAGCTTAAGTTTATCTCAGAATAAATCACCCCGCTCATCATCTGTTAAATTATTACCTCAGGCAAACGTTTTGAGCATCGACAAATAAATGCTTATAAATAGTTTTACCCACGTGCGTAGCATTTTATCAGGAATGAAATTTAAATATCATTGGAATGTTAACTTGCTGTATATCAAAACAGTAATTTTTAGTTTAACATTTTAAAGAATATATATATATATATATATATATATATATATATATATATGTTATATAAATGGTAAACTAAAAATTTAGTTTTGATCTAATAGAGAAATAATATGTCTAAGGTGTCCTTTAAAATGATAGATTATCTATTTTAAATAATTATGTTAAACTAGTATATACATTAAAATATATATAGAATGTTTAAAATGATAATTTCGTTATTTAAAAAAGTATTCTATTAAGCTAATAAATAAATATTATCTGTCTAAAATATCATTTAAAAATTATAAACAAAATTTAAAGTTAAACTAAGATTTAACAATAAAAGAAGATTTGGTGAAGCGTCAGAAAAAGAACAAGCCAGAATGAGGAAAACAGCAAGTTAACATTCCAAGATTTTAAATTTCATTCCTGATAAAACTGCTACAGCACGTGGGTAAAAACTATTTATGAAGCTTCTATTTTCGATGCTGCTAAAACGTTTGCCTGAGGGTAATAATTCTAAACAGACGATGAGCGGGGTGAGTTTATTCTGAGATGAAACTGCAAGCTCTATTTTTATCTGTCGTTGTATATAGCTGTTAGAGGAGTGAGTTCACTGCCGACAATTTTGGAAGCTGTTTTCAGCACTCTGTCAAACCTGCTCCTCTGGCTGAAGCCGCCGAACCACACACGTATTGAGAATACAAACATAGACTCGATAGAACGATAGAACTAACTAAGAATTTCCCTCCTTAGCCCGAACTTCTTTAGTTGGCGCAGGAAGTGAGCTTTTGGGGACCTTTTGCACGACTGCATCTGTGTTTTTCCCATCCAAAGTCACTAAATATTATCGTGCCAAGAAATTTGAAACAGTCCACCCTTTCGATAAGTTCACCAAAATAATAATAGGATCAATTGGGGTTTTCTTCTTCCTAAAAGCAATAATCGTCTCCCGAGTTTGGACACATTCAATTGAAAGTTGTTACTTTCACACCACGCCACCAACCTGTTCACGTCATGACGGTATTCTCAATAACAACCTCATAACGACACCAGCCTGTTCACGTCATGGCGGTATTCTCAATAACAACCTCATAACGACACCAGCCTGTTCACGTCATGGCGGTATTCTCAATAACAACATCATAACGGCACCAACCTGTTCACGTCATGGCGGTATTCTCAATAACAACCTCACAACGACACCAGCCTGTTCACGTCATGGCGGTATTCTCAATAACAACCTCACAACGCCACTAACCTGTTCACGTCATGGCGGTATTCTCAATAACAACCTCACAACGACACCAGCCTGTTCACGTCATGGCGGTATTCTCAATAACAACCTCACAACGCCACTAACCTGTTCACGTCATGGCGGTATTCTCAATAACAACCTCACAACGACACCAGCCTGGTCACATCATGGCGGTATTCTCAATAACAACCTCATAACGACACCAACCTGTTCACGTCATGACGGTATTCTCAATAACAACCTCACAACGACACCAGCCTGTTCACGTCATGACGGTATTCTCAATAACAACCTCACAACGACACCAGCCTGTTCACGTCATGACGGTATTCTCAGTAACAACCTCACAACGACACCAGCCTGTTCACGTTATGGCGGTATTCTCAATAACAACCTCACAACGAAACCAACCTGTTCACGTCATGGCGGTATTCTCAATAACAACCTCACAACGACACCAGCCTGTTCACGTCATGACGGTATTCTCAATAACAACCTCACAACGACACCAGCCTGTTCACGTCATGACGGTATTCTCAATAACAACCTCACAACGAAACCAACCTGTTCACGTCATGGCGGTATTCTCAATAACAACCTCACAACGACACCAGCCTGTTCACGTCATGGCGCTATTCTCAATAACAACGACACCAGCATGTTCACGTCATGGCGGTATTGTCAATAACAACCTCATAACGACACCAACCTGTTCACGTCATGGCGGTATTCTCAATAACAACCTCATAACGACACCAGCCTGTTCACGTCATGGCGGTATTCTCAATAACAACCTCATAACGACCCCAACCTGTTCACGTCATGGCGGTATTCTCAACAACAATCTCACAACGACAATCTCGTAGTCATCACGATTATCACAGGTTGCCATATATGAATGTAGATGCCGAGTATTACTGTGTCGGTATTCTTTTATAGGTTGTGCTATCCTCGTCAAACGTCGTGGATATTTGGGTCACTTTGTTTGACATTCCTAATGTAACAGGTAATGTGAATTTATTTTGAATATCTATACTATCGGTGTATCAAAACTTTTTATAACAGGGCACGCACGTGTTTCTCGTTTCCGGTCCAATTGAGCAAAACGTAACTTGTTGTCCGTAGTCATATTCAAAATCAAAATGCAAATGACTTGAATCTGTACCTTACCAGTATAATAGTTCCCACCTTCCAGATGAGTTTGTGGAAACCTATAAAACTGACAACGTTTCTACTGTAGCAGTTGCACGAAACAGCGCATAGTTCCTTTGCGTCTTTGGGGACCGGATCAAGAATGAAAATGATAAAGTTTAATAATTGTGAACATTACGCTCTCGGTAGCTGTTTATTAGGGATCAACACAAGAAAAAATATTTAGTTCTGCCTCTCTTGATAAAATGGGTGGTGATCTTACCGGATTACGTCATCGTACACGCACCGCCATTAGTAACTATTGTGCTAGATTTGGCGGACGTGAATGTAGTAGACAGAAGGAGAAGACACGTAAAACTAGACGCACACGCACGCACGCACGCACGCACGCACGCACGCACGCACGCAAGCACGCACGCACGCACACATACATACATACATATATACATACACACACTTGCACACACACACACACACACACACACACACACACACACACACACACACACACACACACACACACACACACACACACACACACACACACACACACACACACACACACACACACACACACACACACACACACACACACACACACACACACACACACACACACACACACACACACACACACACACACACACACACACACACACACACACACACACACACACACACACACACACACACACACACACACACACACACACACACACACACACACACACACACACACACACACACACACACACACACACACACACACACACACACACACACACACACACACACACACACACACACACACACACACACACACACACACACACACACACACACACACACACACACACACACACACACACACACACACACACACACACTCTCTCTCTCTCTCTCTCTCTCTCTGTCCCCTCTCCTCTCTCGCTCCATTATTAAACGGGCCATTTATACCTTCGACTACAGGACCACACAGCCATTGTTATGATGTGTTTAACGTATCGGGAAGTCAGGAATCTTGTAAACGGCGAATGTCTAAAAATTAAAATTCATCTCAAAATGTCGTATTTGCATCCAGTGCTACACTTCATTGCTATTTCAGGAGGTTTACCAAAGTCGGTGTCTCGGGTGACACTCGACGAAGCTGTCTCCAAGCTGAAGGACATTATTGGTACTCGTCCGATAGTCGTGGCGTACAAAGAAGGGGCTCAGGTAAGTAGGCTTACGCACTCTCGGCTGGTTGTTTGTTTTAGCCTGTAAAAGCGTCACGCCCATATATGCGTTTCTCGTAAGATTCTGGCGTTGCAATTAGGCCGTACGCGCTGCTACGACGGTACAGCGACGTACGGGTGCATTCATACGGCAAGATTGCGTCGTAGCTGCGGCACGGCAATCTGTTTCTGAGAGTACCAACACTTCCTGTGGCTACGGCTCTTTCTGCACCGCCGACAGACGGTATGAGCGGCAATAAAACCATCCAAAAAGCACACAACGTCGTAATGTCCTCCATAGGTTTCTTGGAATGTGCATCAAGTGACACTGGCATCTACAGTCACTGTTTAAAATGTATTCAAAATGGATTTATATGAAAACATTAAGCAATCATGTCGCATGGGACTGCCGCAAGAACATTGCGCATATGGGACCCTTTTGTCTCATCCCCTTGCGGAAACTCCTGCCGCGCAAGCCTCATGCGGCGTCCGAAGAACCGCAGGAAAACGTCGCAGAAGGCGCCCAAATATGGGTTAGCCACATTTGGGTTAGCCACTGAGCGGTCTTTGGAGCACGCCATCTTTTTCGGTTTGCTGCCGTCTTCTGGGAAGTCAGTCCTGTTCACTTGTGGAATTGTAATTCCACTTCTTCCTCTGTCCGCTTCGCTTCCGTCCTCTTGTTCTTCTACTGTTCTCTGGAAGGCCGGTTTATCTGCGTTCTGCTGGTATTCATAAAGAGTGAGTTGATTAACGCGTTGTGGCTCATTTGGAAAACAAACATTATTTCAGCAGGGGAAAGTAGCGTATGGACATTACTGTGTGTCGCATAGGTGAAGTTCGACGATTTAACAAAACAATTAGGGTTTCGCATACTAGTTTCAAACACTCCCAACATTAGATACAGTCAGGAAAGTGATACGGTTAACGGCCCGACAATTACTTCAACGACAACCGTCAATAGCTATGTAATTTACGTGCATAATATGGTTGTCGATGCACCAGCTACTACCAGGTTTTTTAATTCTAATATTTACAATAGCATTACTATGCATTAGTATATTAGGTGGCTCCACTGTGGTGATATATTCCTCCCGCAATCACGGTGTATTTTAAATAACTTTTCAAACTTCGATATCATTGACTACTTGGTGCCTCCATATTACGCTCAAGCTGAGTATAGTCAATGTACATTTTCGATATTTTCCGATTTACTTCATCAATAGACATTTGTGCGCAAAAACAAGCATATGGTGTCATATTATATATTATGGTAGGCGTTATATAGATCAACACATTTTTTTGGCATGTTTGAAATCAAAAACTTAATGAAATTAAAACGACTTATAACCAACGAAATAATTTCAAATGTCACACTGGTCGGTCTTCATTAATATTCATGATGTACTGACGCCCAAATTCGTACGCCCTCCGCCGGCGAAACGGACTTTATTTTCACCAAACTCAAATAAGCAAGGACACGCGCACGTACAATAATTTCGAATAGGTTTTGTCATGCGGCTTCGAAAATTGAATCTCTCGATTTAACGATTTGAAACGTTAGCGCTCGGGAATCGATTAGAAAATTATCAAAATCGGGGAAATATCCCATTATGTAAGTACCGCAACATGTCGTTTAAAGCGACATGATCAGTTCGTGTCTTTTAATTTTTATTGCAAAATCATGTTAATCAGTATAAGTTATAACTATTGTAACTTCCTGACCGCCAATAAATGTAATGTTAAACGTCGAATATTTATAAGAATCCTGACGCAGTCACTCAAATCGCCGCGAGTGACACCCACCCTTTGACCTTTACCAACTGGGAGCCGTGCACCTGGCTGGGTGTGGCGTTAGTGGCGTCGACTTGTGTTCACGTGATACTGCATCGCGTGATCATGCATTTCCTTCTGGGCTTTTAGCCACGCCTACAACGGTTTCGAAAACGCCTCGTGGTCGATGTGTACACAGAGTTAAGCGCCCTTACTGTGTCTATTTTTAACCCCTAAATGGTACATGAAAACATATTTTGACTGTGTTTACGCTATAATAGGTATAATTTATACCGTATAACATGATTTTGCAATACAAATTAAAAGCCACGAAAGGACCATATCCCTTTAAAAGGCTATCGTTTGCTATAAATGTTTTTTTTGATGTTTTTTTTATTTGAACACGTATACAACGGATGCTCTATATAACGCTTACCATATACACCATGGTACCATATTCTTGTTTGCGCACAAATGTCTGTTGATGAAGTTAATTGGAAAAATCTAAAATTTACGTTGAGTAGAAAGGAGCTAGTCAAACCAAATGCAGCGTCATATGGCGGCAAGTTTGACCAATTATTTAAAATATTCCGTCGCTCCGTGCGCATCAAATCATTGTCACATAACCTTTAAATGATTATGTTGTTTTACGAATACGAATACATTTATTTCAGGTAAAAACCCATATACAATTGGTACATACATTAGCACATCTACGTAGCCCATAAAAGATCAAATATGTTTAAAAAATGAACAGATAAAAATAAATAAGGTTATAAGTTAGATAAATGTAAAATTGTAGAAAAACAGATAAAATAATGAGCAATATACAGGATGTGATTGTATTATAAATATGCAATTAATTCATGTAAATAAACACCGTTTGAAAATAAGTTACATAAACAACTTACTGACTTTACAAATATATATAATAATAAATAAATAAATAAATAATAATGTTATATGCGAGACATGGTGACTATCTTACAGATTTACTGTGTACAACGAATTGGCCCAGCTAATCCACATTGGGCCATTTACTATTTCAAAGCAATTGTACATAACCCTAACCAAGTCATTATTTATGTTAAAAATGCAATTTTTTAAACCATAAATGTTCTTACGCAATAGGGCGTCAAATGTATCAATAGCATTATTAGCAAAGTAATTTCAGCCCCCTTTTAAGTAACGCAGTTTTTTTACTTTGTGAGAGGACCTCACAGATGATAACTTGTGCTGTTACCTGTGTTCTTGTAGTCAATCACAGCCATCCCCGGTTCATTTAGGACAGGAGACGACGCTTTGTCCTTTCTCGCCTTTGTCGCGGAAAAATCAAAAGGACATTCGACGGGTAGGTTTTGTGTCACAGTTGGTCATCGATCTATGCCAAACACGTACCCTGTTGCCTAGCAGCAAAATTCGCCATGCCATCAAAATGGATGCCAAAAGCCTAGTCCATATGCACGTACGCACGCACGCACGCACGCACGCACGCACGCACGCACGCACGCACGCACGCACGCACGCACGCACGCACTCACTCACGCACGCACGCACGCACGCACGCACGCCCGTAAGCAAAGGCACTATATACATGCGCACGGGTGTCACACAAATACCACACAAACATATACGCATGCACGCACGCACGCGCACGCATGCACGCACACACACACGCACGCACGCACACACGCACGCTCACACACACACACACACACACCACACACACACACACACACACACACACACACACACACACACACACACACACTCCGCCGCTACTTCCGTCACCACTTCCGCCATCAGCGCAGCCTCGATTAACCAGGCTCCGTGAGATGGCAGCACTTGTTCGCCACTCAACTCCCCCTGGAATATTTATGGGCTGCCGATGTACCCGGCAGGATGGCTGATTGGCTCTCAGCCCGAATTTTAAATAACAAATTAAATAAGGACATCCTTTTATCATATAATTTTATTTTAAAAACTATTCAAAATTTAACTTTTATCCATACAAACATTTGCATTATTTATAAAGCAGGAATTATTGTAGGCTTAGCCTCGATTACCCATGCTCCGTGAGATGGCAGCACTTAACACGGATAACATTCAAAAAACCTCTAGGTGACAACACTATCTTTTCGGCGAAGTTACGTAGCCGAGCGAGTCAAGTAAACGAGATTATCATTAACGGACCTATTCACACACGTAGCCGACGACGTGTTTCAGGTCTGATGGCGGCCGTCGGGGCGAGTGCTCTCTGTGTCGGTCTGGTCATTGGTCTGGCGGCTCCCGTGTGGGTCTGGAAGAGATCTCAGTCTCCGTTCCTCGTGCAGTGACCATCGGAGCAGCAGGGTACACGCTACACATCAAGGGATATAATTGTTAAAGAAACTTGTTCTATAACTGGTACGCTAACTTTGGGATAGCGTAAATGCATTTCATCTGTGGAGTCGGGTTCAACACGGTTTTTCCTATGTTCATTCGCTTCATTGGATTATTGGACCCTGTTCCACAGATTGCTGATACATTGATGAAAACACAACGGCATTTTTTTATTTTACTTATTTTGTCTTTTGAAATGTTCTGTTTTTCTACAGTGTCTTGTCTGTCTTCTATCTAAGAGACTTGAGTGGTAATAAATTTGCCAGATGGCGTCAGCGTAAACCAGTTGATTGTCGTTTCATATGTGGGTGTCACGTGTAGTAACGAAGTATATGAATTATGTTCACACTGGAATGTGGAATGACGGCATCTGTCGTGTGGAAGTGAAAACATATTAGGCCGTTTTGTCTTTTGTGAACATCTCCCTATTATTACATATAATATTAATGATCAGAAACAGAATCAAGGTTTTGAAAAATATTCGCAGACAGTTTTGTGTTCTGATTTATTAGGAGGGGGCAGAACGATTATGTCTGCCCACCACAAAATATCCGGCGAGCGGGCGGGCGGGCGGGCGGGGGGGGAGACAGAGCGTATAGGGTTTACCCTAAATTACCCCAGGACATCAACAGGCAAATTTGCTACAATTGACCGCCACTATAGACCGCCATTATAAACCTGTTTTTCCTAGCCAAACCCGGTAGTTGAGTTATCGACACGCAGGGCTGACACGAGACAACGGCACTACTTGCCAACACATCGATAGAATTGAAAGTAGGCGAACGCCGTACGCCAGTCCGAGCTCGGTTCGTTTCGTACGGCAAATCTCCATGTTACCGTCGGTCAGGGATTGTCTCAAACTTCCTAAGTCTAGTTTGTTCGCGTAGTTTTAACCATGTGCGACGAGAAGGGTTGAGTCAAAAACGTGAAGAGAGCTAACAGGATGTCAGCGATGTTGGGAACTATTCGTCGACATGGCGCCTGTTTCAATGGGTGGGCAAAACCATATGTGTGTGTGCCCGCAAACACATGTTCGCACCCGTATCAATGTTACTGCGTTTATGCTATATTTGTTTATATATGTATATGTCTGTCCCCACCGAAATTCCAGAGGTTCGGCAGCTACCCCCTTGCCAGCCGTTACCGTGAAAATGCCCCGAAGCAAAAGGGCATGAAATGCATGGTTTGTAAGGATACTTGCATTTGTGCGCATGCGTGTATGGTGTTTATACCATGCTTTTTCATGTTTATAAAGCAGACATTTTGCAAAATTAGCATTATGCATTGCCACGGAAGCTGAGTTTGCTGTTAACATAATAACTATATTAAAACTGTTCATGAAACATGGATATGCATTTGTTGAACAAGGCACCTTGAATGCAATGCGTTTTACAAAACAAGGTAACCGATCGCTAAATCGAAGGAAAAAACCACATGTGGAAGAGATACAGGGAAACTAGAGAGTACCATCTATATGAGGCATACAAACGCCAACGCAATAAAACCCAGAATGAAGTGAAAAAGGCCAAACGGTACTTTGAGAAAAAACTTGCTGAGGATATAAAAACAGATCCTAAATCCTTCTATGCATATACAAGATCTAAAACTAGGACAAAAGACAGCGTTGGGCCCCTTGTCAATTTTATGGGAGAAGTGATCACAGACTCAATTGAGGCAGCAAACTTACCTTACGTAATGACTATTTTGCTTAAATATACACTGACGAGGAAATAGGTAATTAACACAGGAAGTAGCGGACTGGCGGCCGTAGAACAAATTTTTTTTGCAGGCAGACATACATTAGAGGAATCACTCCGAAACATTGAGTTTACAACAGCAGTAGTGCAAGAAAAACTTTCAAAAATGAAACCAAATAAAGCTCCTGGTATAGACAATTTTAATTCCTCAATGTGAAGAGAAGTAGCTTCAGCTATCGCCTCCCCATTGTGTGAGATATTAAAGGCAGTATAGAAATGGGAGAAGTCCCTCTAGATTGGAAAAAGGCAAATGTAACACCTATATACAAAAACAAAGGAACAAAACACAGCTATGTAATTATAGACCAGTGAGCCTGACATCACACGTATCCAAGACCATGGAATCCATCATAAGAGATGAGATCATCAGGCATCTCCAAAAAAATGAGTTAATTAAACCATCACAACATGGTTTTTGGAAAGGTCGTTCATGTTTGACCAACCTTCTTGTTTACCTTGATAAAGTAACATTGTATATAGACCAAGGATTACCGGTAGACTCCATTTATTTGGATTTTAGTAAAGCTTTCGATAGAGTCCCCCGTGCCAGGCTAGAGAGGAAACTAAAGTCACATGGCATAGGAGGAGTTGTAAGTGACTGGATAACTGAATGGCTGACAGACAGAGTACAACGTGTTGTTGTCAATGGGAGAACTTCTGAATGGTCACCAGTAAGGAGTGGAGTCCAACAGTAGTCTGTTTTTGGTCCAGTTTTATTTGTGATATTTATAAACGATCTAGATGAGGGTGTAAGAAATCATATTCTTAAGTTTGCTGATGACACTAAGCTGTTTAGTCAAGTATCAACGTATGAGGACGCTGAAAAATTACAAAAATATCTGAGTACCCTAAATGAGTGGAGCAATGAATGGTCGATGTTGTTCAATGCTGAAAAATGCAAATGTATACATTACGGTTGCAACAATAAACAGTATGATTATTTTATGGGAAAGGAATGCATTGAAACAACACACGAGGGGAGAGACTTAGGGGTCATCATCTCAGAAACACTGGATGTTACAAAACAATGTGTCAGGGCATCTAATAAGGCAAATGCAATGCTAGGCATGATAAATAGAGCCTTTAAATATAAAACCAAGGAGGTAGTTTTAAAACTATATAAATCCTTACTGAGACCTGTATTATTATATTCAGGCATGGTGCCCATTTAAACATAAAGATATATATTTATTAGAAACTATACAACGAAGGATGAGCAGGATTATTCCTGAATTAAGGCATTTAGACTATCCAAGTCGACTAAGAATACTAAAAATAACAACTTTGGAAAGAAGAAGGGGAGAGCCGATTTATTGGAAGTTTTTAAAATAATAAATGGGTTGGATAGTATTTTTCCTGCCGACTTCTTTATTATGGAAAATGAGCATGGCAAAACAAGAGAGCACCCTTACAAAATAAGCAAATTACACTCTAGGCTTGATATACGAAAGTACTCTTTCACTCAAAGGATAGTAAACGATTGGAATATACTTCCTGGAAGTGCTGTTATGTCCGCAAGCGTCCGCAAGCATCAACCAATTTAAGGGTCACATTTACAAGTATCTGCGAAATAGGGCGGAGGATTACACGAGTCAGCGATTGACTCCCGTCCTCGAGTTTTATCGCGGTTCCTGCGGATGCAAACAAAGCTATATATAGCGAAACAATAATGGCTAATTTAAATTGTTCTGTCCGATAATCCCATTAACTCTCCAATAACTGGCACACGTATGTAGACGTGCATTATACAGAGCTCGACGCCGGTCTCACAGTTCTCAATTCAATATTGACCGCTGACGGATCCATAGATTGAGGCACGGCTGTGTCATCATACATGTCTTCGTTATTGGTCGGAATATCGTACACAGACCGAGGTGGGTCTATTGTGCCCGCAAGCGGTTCTTCGTATGGGCCAGAACCATTGGAATTTGAGGCAACAGCACTTCTTCTGAAAAAATACATTAATGTAAAAGAGTAATTCGTTTTCAGGGGAATAGACAATATAAATATATTTAATCGATGTATATTTTGAATGCATTAGAAATTGTCACGTCATGAAGGTGGTGATAACGTGGCTGACCGGTTGTGACAGATCGTTACAATATTTAATTCGAATAGTAATAGCACCACACCTTTTGTTTAATCAAAATATACATTTACATTTGTTAATCAAAATTGTTCAAGACTGTAGCTAGATAGCAACCATCTTCTACTAAGCGCAACAAAAACAGAAGCAATCGTGTCTCGTTTCACCGTCGTCCTTCCGCCTCATCCAGTCCCCACAATTGAAGTAAGCAGGTCCGGCCGCCATATCAGTGACGTCAGGCCGACTGTTCGTGATATCGGTGTTTTTCGTGAGAGTCGTCTTGACATGGTGGCTCAAGTATTGAACGGCTGCGGGGCTGATTGTTCGAGTCGGCTTGACATTGCCAGTTTACGAACATGTCTGACAATTACAGCCTGTGAGTGTCTCATCACAGCTGGGCCCAGTTTCATGGAGCGTACTTAAAGGGCAAAAAAGGCAACGGTTTCGTATCATACACTTAATAGAGTGTATACAAACTAACAATTTCCACATATACTAAATTTTTTAACGTCAGCGGTTTACTCAGAATGTGACCTTAAAGTCTAAAAATCTAACGAAATCCATGATGGCCTAGACACCACCATCTTAGCCGGTGTCGTATTGGTTTGGCTTGGCCTGGCCTATAAGCGCGCGGCATTCTAAGTCTCTGCTGAGGCCGGTCAGCTTCCTGTGACGTCAGTACGGCACAACAACTTCGAGTCTTCGTTTAGTTGGCGATGTAGCAGCTGCTTAGACCTAAATCTGTGGTCAACAAGTAATTATGAAGTAGACATATATCACCAGTTGATGGAACAAGATCCAACAAAACTTTGCCGACCGTCGTCTTTTTAAAACCCCGGGGGCAGTGCTGACAATATTTAGCCATGGATGGACCTAAAGGCTAAACGTCGAAGCAACGCATATATCAAGCTGGCCGAGACATCAATGATCAGATCGCAAGAAGGTTAGTATGATGTACTATTTTTTCTGTGTTATAACGTTTGTATTTAATTGTGTTTTTACAGACGTCAAGCACATGTAACGTTTTTATGCTGTTAAAAGTAGTTTTGACCTCCGTAGACCGGCTATCGATTGACGATGCCGATGGCTCGATCATCGATGTGTTGACGATGCCCGATGCCGATGTCCCTCGATGACAGCTAATCTGTTTTTACGGTATCACGTCCACATGTGTAAAGACTAAGATATACTTGAACCAAGCTAGGACAATAGCACAATTTATATCATCGCAGAATTTAGTACAATGCAGAATAAATAATTTTGCCTTTAGAAGAAACTTGAATAACTGAACTTGAACATGACACGTCTCATGGGTGATAATATGTCATCGGCGGAGGGACTGTGGCCTTGGATTGTCGTTGGCACTTCTTTGTAAGTTCAGTAAAGTTAACTAACCGCTCATAGTGACATAGTCATTTATTTCCATTGACGTGAATGTAGGCTATGTCAGAGTAAGGTGACATTGATTAATACAGCTAGTAAAGCTTATGATCAGTGTGTTAAGATATGTGCTAAGAAACAATGAAAATGTTATGATGCTGAAAACTAGAAATTCAGTCAGTATTTATTGAAACATTAAGTTTTTACAAAGTTTTGTTAGTTGCATTTTTCGGTTAGTTTCCAATTATGAGATACACATCTGACTATATTTATCATAATTTTATCAAGTTTCTGCATGCACTTTGACACCCCACTTTCAAAATTAGTTTCACCTTCGAGTAGCAGTATTTATGATTGTTTAATGGCTGGTGAAATTCAATGATTGTTTGAAATCCATGGACAGTAGCTGCATGCATGTTTTAAAGTAAATCTTCATTTAAACTACTCATTTTATCTGCATCAAGTTGTGTTTATTTTGATGTTTTATTAGCTTTTTAGATGTGACGTCGGTATCCACTGGTTAAAGATCTATTGTCACCTGTAAGTGATAATTGAAAAAAAGCTAAGTTTTATTTTAGATAATTATATAGTGAAAATTCATACACTTGATTGATATTGTCTGCTTCATTCTCACAATATGGCTGTTTCTCACTTTCTGGTAATCTCATATGAATAACCAGAGGAAATGCCAATTAGGTGATGATGCAATGAATTATTTTACGTTCCTTTGTTGTTGGTTACAGAAAACAGTGATTGTCACTCCTGTATCACATTGTGGCATCCACACGCATGTGCATACGCTGCAATTGTTGAGGAAGAAGATACGACAATGTATCTGGAGCAAAGTTCAGCAGCATTCAATGCCCTGCCTGAAGTCAGTCATCACAGCACGGCACTTTCTGGGAGCCTAGCTCACTAAATTCTGTCATACTGGACAGGTGGAGGTCTATCAGAGTTATCTGCCCCTAGAGACAGCACTTCTATGAAGGTATGACAGCAGTCGTAACTACAAGGGACTTTTGCGAAAGGGGACTTTTGCGATAAGTTGCATTTGAATCCTTGCTTGTACAGTTCTTTTCACATTGCACCAAGCTGTATAAAGTAGCACATAGTAATTGCAGTATTGCTTCATATTTCTAAGATAATCCAGGTATGGCATTTGAATGAACTCCTAGTAACTGTGTCATGGGGGGACAAAACACAGCTGTAAACAGTTACTGTGTACACTTATGAATACAGCTACTTGTGTAATTAATAACTTCTCTGTTTTTGAAAAAAATATAATAAATAACACGTCATTATCACTGAATGTATAAAAATATAATATAAAAATACAAAAAAATACAGTCACTGTATATACATGATACAAAGTGAAACATTAAGATTAGAACAACAAGTAATAATTGGGAGTGGAATGTGATAGTGGAATTCCTGGTCAATGTGTTGTTATTTAACTTATGGTTACTAATTTGGCTAATGTTTGGTTACTAAAACAATGACTTCTTACATAATTATCAAATGAAATTACAAAAAAATTAGTACATGTTTATAACCATGTAGAAAAACGTTACAAAGTTGTCTAAATACTAATCAGTTAATGCAAGCACTATATTCATTGTAGGAATGAAATCACGATTGATGTTATCTGCTCTTGCTGGGAACTATCGGCCACGTCCTGTCCCAGGCATCCCTGTTAACACAGATGTCATCTTCGAGAAACAATTATTAAACTGGAGGTTGCGCAACAGAACACAAGTCCGACATAACCGTCTACCCATGCTGATGAGCCACATAATACATGTGGTGATGGGAAAAGTTACACTTCCACTAATCACTGTACCAACAGGGGTTGCTTGATCGGGGCAAATGTGCCAAATCCGAGTAAGGAAGATCTGCGGGCTGCATGGCTCAATCGTTTTGTACATTAGTCAAGCCTTTGAGAGCAAAGTGATATCCCTCGTGCTGCTCTCCAAGCGAGGACAGGGAACTTTGTCCTGATTAGGTGGCTGGTGCATGCTGGCAGTACTCGATGAACACTCCGGCCCAACTTGCTGTGAACCCACCAGTAAACTGCCTATAGACAGCCCACCTGAGCAACCTGAAATAAACGTGTTCAGATAAATATACATATGACATTGTAAATAAGATGAAAATTAATCAATGATCCTTTTAATTTAAAATATATAATTAAAGACACACCCCATTTCAAACATGTGGTGCTTTTAAAAAAAATAAAAAAAAAATGTGTGGCAGTATTATAGCATATTGCATCTAATGTTGACAATATGCACTTTTAAATCGCTGTGTGGCATTAGAAACCATTGAGGATTTATTTCTATAATTGGGAATAAAATGAATTAGGGTATTGCTAGTAAGCTCAAGAAATGTTTATTAATTTGATTGAACCATTCTGAAAGCTGTCAAACATAAACATCTTGTCTAAAACCTCTAATGACAACTCCAGTCCCTGCATTCACATATTTGGGTTGTCATCTCATAATGGATAACCAGAGAAAATGTCAATTAGATTATTATTGTGAAAAGACTAGGCACTATAATTTACTCTATGATCCATTCTATACTTTGGGCAGTAGTAGGAACTATGCACTATGTTTACAAATATACCTGCCATTTTCACTACATAAAAATCATAATGGTTCCATGTGTTGTATCTATAAGTAATGATAACTATTATTTTTTATTTATAATGCTACTTTGTTTGATGTTGTATTGTTGCTTCTTATTTGATGCATTAACGTTTATTGCAACATAATTATATAAAATGTATGCACAGTATACTTACTTGTTTGTTGATGGATCTAATTGCCAGTTATCTATCTGTATATGGTTCAGTGCAACCAATACAACCGACTTTTCGTAATACACAGCAGTCCACCTGTAATAAAAAAATCGAACATTAAGAAATGTTTTATGTGAATCATTGCAAACATGGATTATTATTCTGAATGAACATAATTTCACAAAGCATGAATTCTGACACATTTCCTGTATTCATCTCGTCACTAATATCTCTGGGTTCTTTGAAACAAACTCATTATCTATGTTTATATATGACTCCATAAGACACATGCAAAATGATGAGAAGATAACCCTGCAGTTTATGTTCAAATAAAATAATCGTAACTGCCTGCCATTGCTGTGTAGGCGGAGCATTTAGATCATGATATATGAATCAATATAGCTGCTGTTATTACAAATGTGATGGGTGTCCACACCTGGGGATGCAAAAAAAAAGCAAGGTATTGACTATTCATTTGTATGGATTTTGTTTCCACAATTGACACACCTGCACAATTGTGGGACCTAATTCATTTAATTTTTATTGGAACTATTCAATACGATTTATGTTAAATGATAAACCCCACCAAGTCTTAACTATGTTATATATATATATATATATATATATATATATATATATATATATATATATATATATATATATATATATATATATATATACTTAGTCTAATAGTTGAATGCGGCAAGCCTGAGCCTGAGGTCACTGAGGTGACCCGGCTGGCCCAAGCGGCAAGGCTTGGCCCAAGCTAAGCGATCATATTTCGCTTGTCATAATAATACGATCATTACGCAGTCCGGACCTCAGGATAATAATATTTAAGCAATAACAATAATAGACAACTTAATATTTACCTTCATCAATATGCTCCGCGCGTTACCGAGTTGCAGCCATTTCATGACAGCAGACAAACTTGTCACCGCATCAACAAATTGGTTCGGCACCGCCACCAGTTGACACCGTCTCTGCTAGTTTTGTTTTTTTGTACGTTCAGCTTTCATGGTCACTCGCCTCTAGTGTATCTTCCAATACGTGCCTTTGTCTTTGCGGCTGGAATCTATATCCAGATACTTCTGCATCCGTTAAATGATCCGATTTAGATAATCCATAACAAACACGCCATTTTTATTTTTCTCTGCGCACAGCGCCTCCAGACGGATTTATGAATAACTAATCTGTGGAGAAGCCTGAGCTTACTGACGTCATTCTTCGTCGACAATGGCGTAGCTCATAGTATTTCGATGGCTGGGTGTTCAAAAATATTTTTCAGGTAAACGGCTGGCGTTAACAAATTTAGTATATGTGAAAATTTTTACTTTATATTAACTCTATTAGGTGTACGCCACGAAACCGTCGCCTTTTTTTGCCCTTTAAAACGTCGTTGCGGGCGATAACCCGTTGAAAGCCTAAAACGTCGTAACGTTACGCTAGTTGCCTTTCACGAGTCTGCTGTATAGTTGCACTTAGCTGCACCATGTATTTAGTAGGCGTAACTTTATGCTAGTTGAAATATTTACGGTATGCTCCCGAAGTTGAAATATGTACGGTATGCTCCCGACATGCCCACTCTCAACATAATTATTTTTAATGTTAACATTGGATATCCTTTACATTCATCATAGCTTCCAATTTGCTATACGAACGACAAAAGCGGCGGCTAGAAAGAAAAAGATTGTTCAGACACAGCACAAATACAGGGATTCCCCACAGCGACCTAACTAGGTTAACACTACGTTGATTTAGCTGCGCGAATGCTAAATTGGTCTCATGAAACCGGCCGTAAGCTGCATTGCAATAATGGGCCATACATGCCGCTTCGAGCTTTGCGATCTTCTAACAGCGCTTAGCTATTCCTTCCGAGTTACAACATCGAACAATATGGCCGCCGTTCATACTTTAATGCGTGACCTACTCTATGGAACGCATTTCCTGAGGATCTGAGTTTGACCGAAAGCATAGCTGTTTTTAAAGCGCCCCTTAAGACTCATCATTTCAAACTTGCTTTTAATGTTTATTGACCTGCACCTTTTATGTAATACTATATATATATATATCATATATATATATATATATATATATATATATATATATATATACATATATATATATATATATATATATATATATATATATATATATATATATATATATATATATATATATATATATATATAATATATATTATATATTATATATATATATATACATAATATTAATATATTATATATATACGTAATAATATATATATACATGTATATATATAGTATTAATATACATATCATAATATATATATATATATATATATATATATAATATATATATATATATATTAAAAACATATTATATATATATATATATACATAATATTAATATTATATATATATATATACGTAATAATATATATATACATGTATATATATATATTATATACATATGCATAATGTATATATATATATATATATATATATATATATCATATATATAAAATATTAATATATTACATATATTATATATGTATATGTATATAATATATATATATATATATATATATATATATATATATATATATATATATATATCGTATATACATCATGATACCGTATATACATCATGGCTATACTTGAATAAGTGACTGATAACGTACCGTTTTATTTGCAGCCATATGCTAATCCCCAGCGCAACCGCCAGAACTGCACTCAGTGTGGCAAGCCCGACAATTATGTTATGTTCTGGAAGTCGAGATATATATTTTGTTAATCTACATGTCATGTATTGTTTCACGAAGTTATGTGGTACACAATATTCCGATATGACGTGGTACACAACAGCTACGGGCATTTTGATGATTGTTTGAAATTTCCGACTGATCTTACTATGGATACGATTTTTTATTTAGCTAAGATGTGTAACTGTCAGCAAATATCCTTACATAAATTTTTTCATTGCAGATATATGTAGTTGGCCAACTAAATGTGAACAATTCATGACATGACACATACACCAATTACTTATATTCACACCTGTGTTTCTCCTGTTATTCCCGACGATATGAGTTAGGTTTGGGTTTACACTAGTTGCCTTTCTCCCATCTTCAGTGACGTCATCTGGATGCGTCTGTTTCTCTGGACTTTCAGTCGGTTGGTAGTCTGTAAAATATGCATACTACTTGTATTGTCGCAACATATATATTAAAAATAATGATGAAAAAGCTTAAATATACTCTATTTCTTTAATGTTAGACGTGATGTAATGATAAATATACAAACGTCGGCTCGTAGTGATTCGTATCCACACGAACGATTTTCGTTAGAAAAATATTTAATGAATTCGTCAAAATCAGACATTCTTTACATTATGCTTTACTGAGCAATAAGATCAACAGCGTATCGACTCTTACCAACAGTTTCAGTGTTATTCCAGTTGATAGATCCATTCACCCTTTGCATCATCGTTGTCCATTCTTTGCTAGGAGACGCAGCGTCATTGGCCAAACTAACTGTATTGTCCACTTCTGTTCTCCGGTGGTCGATATTCAAGACGGTCGTTGTCGACACTGCAAAAATGTAATTAAATTCTTCTAACAAGTCAACATCGGTCAAATTAAAACATATTTATTACATGATTCTTTTGGCGTTGAACACTTCTCACGAGCATGGTTCTTGATTTCTTTCTGCAAGGAAAATATTACGTCAACAGCTCACAAAAACTCCTTATCGTAGCTACATTTTACCAACAAAAATATCCCTTTTTTCGAAAGTTGGACGTAAGGTTGAATTAGTTATCCAATCAGCAGTTTTGCTATTTTCTGTTTGGGCGAATAACTGATGACATTTTTATTATTGTTATAATTAATAGTAATTAGTGACTGTTGGAATATTTCATGGAATTACGTTTTTGTCACAATGCGTTACTGCTGAAGATAAATGTTTCGCTTGCAAGCGTCGTATACTGTACATATTGTGTTGTATACGGCAGAGGCCCTATCCTGAAGACACAGAACTTGGTTTCATTTGTATACAAAAACAGTGTAATCAATTAATTAATTACTCAATTATTATCCAACAGTAGCGAAAATGTATGTTGCTACACTATCAATGATATTGTGCTATTCGATGATTAAACACAATAAGCAAATAGACAATGCAGACAAACTGCGACTGCAATGCTACTTGGTGGTCGACTCGTACCAGCCTTGTCTTTTGTGGTCCTTCTGTCTGGGTTTGTCACGGCCTGTGTCCTGAAGGTCGACGGGTTGCTTGACTCCGCAGTATGGCTGATCAGTCTTGCTGTAGTTTCGGTGTCCACGGGTCTTCCCACCGTGGTCAACACTGCGACGAGTTTAATCTTACAGAGACAATCTAACAACGCACTATAACTTATCAAACAAAAATATAGAGTCAACTTTTAGCCAGTTTTAGAGAAGATTTCAACATAGCGAAATGAACAGTATACTTTAGGCTACTCTTTTGTATTACATCTTAAAACCTACATTTCACGGATAAACAACTAATCGTTAAACGATATAAAGCATACAGTTATTATTAATCTTTTCCTTTTTATATAACACATAACTAATTATTGGGAAGTATTCAAGCTAGTGTTATACAGTTTGAAAGCACGGTGAAATGTATCAATAATAGTCTATAATAGCGTGATGTGGATGTTCATTAGTTCATAAATTCACCTTAGCTGTTAGATATAAAGCCAATACCTGTTATTATGTTGGTGGAACACATCGAAATATCATACGACATGACTGAAGTACCGTTGACCTCGGTCGGACTGACGCAGACTGGAGTATTCGCAAGGTAACTCCCAAATTCCCACAGCCGAAATTTACACGGCTTAATATTTCGTAACCATGCCAGTTGACAGTCACACACAAGCGGGTTGCCACTGAGGGTAATACGAGTCAGAGATAATTCACTAAATACAGTTTCACTGATTCTTGAAAGGCG
The DNA here is from genome assembly GCA_025642075.2 of Ridgeia piscesae. NCBI lineage: Eukaryota > Metazoa > Annelida > Polychaeta > Sabellida > Siboglinidae > Ridgeia > Ridgeia piscesae. The sequence continues at coordinate 369,336 of JAODUO010000455.1, forward strand.
GTTGTTGTGCAGATAAATTTCTCTCAGCGATACTTTAAGTGCGTTGAATGCGTCGTCCGGGATCTTTTTAAGTAGGTTGTGATCGAGTCCCAGAAGCTCCAGCTTTGAGAGTTGGCTGAACATGGCTGCGCTCACCTTAGTTATACGGTTTTTGCCAAAATACAAGTAACGCAGCTGACTGAGTCCCATGAATAGTTCTTCAGGGAGGGTTTCGAACAGGTTGTTTTTAAGCGACAGCGTCTCCAGGTGTGATGTGTTGCGAAATTGCGTAGGAATCAATTTCGTGAGGCGGTTTGAGTCTAGTTCAATATACTTTAGCTGGGCGAGTCTATTAAAAATGTCGTCTGGTAATGTTTGGATTCGATTGTCGGAAAGGCATAGACGCTGCAATTGTGGATTCTTTATAAAGAAGACGGTGTATAACGTTTTTATGCGGTTGTTGTTCACAGCTAACGATTTTAGTAGGTTGAGTCCATCGAAGGTATCATTTGAGATAGTCACGAGTTGGTTGTAGCCAAGAAATAATGTCTCCAATCTTGTTAAGTACTTGAAGTGGGCGCGGCTCAATGTTATCAGTTTGTTATGGTTCAACCACAAATTATTCAGGGACTGGTTTACTACCTGGAAAACGTTCCCGTGAAAATCTTCGATTAGGTTTTCGCGTAGCTTGAGTGTCTCCAGTTTTGATATATTGTGAAAAAAATCGGATGTTATTGTTTTCAGGCGGTTTTCTGACAAATCCAGTTCTACCAGTTTTGACATATTGCGAAAAAGGCCAGATGGAATTGTTGCCAGGAGGTTTTGTGGCAAATCCCGTTCCACCAGTTTTGACATATTGCGAAAAATGCCAGACGGAATTGTTGCCAATCTGTTTTGTCCCAAATTCAGATAAGTCAACGATGTACTAACCCAGCTGAAAGCGTCGTTTTGGATGGTTGTGATAGCGTTGCTGCTGATATCCAGTCTAAGTAGTTCTGACATGTTGTAAAACATACTGGAATTCAATATATCTTGATATAATTTCCATTCAGAAGAAGAGTCCTTAGATTGTAGAAACCACCAATAGCACTGTCTTTAATCGTACGGATTCGGTTATCGCTCAAACAGACGAATAGCAGTTTTGGTAAGTAGCTGAATGCATTGTGATCCAATACGAACAGGCTGTTGTAATTGAGATACAATTCACTTAGATGGAGAAGTCCGTTGAAAGTGTAACTCGCGATGGTTGATATCTTGTTGCGGCCGAGATCGACCTTCTCTAAGACCTCCTCGAGTCCAGTGAACGCGCCGGGTCCAAGTGTAGTTATATCGAGTCTAAGCAGACGAATACTCACGACTTTCAGATCGACAAAGGCTTTTTCTTGCACTGTTGATACAGTCGTGCTGCCGGATATGGTGAGAGAATCATAGGTGTCTTTACTTGGAAAGAACGGTGGCACTTGCGATACGTCACGGAGATCACTGCAGATTACACGGTCCCTCTCACAGTAGCATTTTGGGTCATCGGCAGGACATTGACCGTGAGTGGACATCGGCGAGAGCATCACCAACACGGCGATTACCGTCAACAGGTGCGGTCGTAGGAGTATTCTCGACCGCCATGATGGCTCAGAACCACCGTAACTGCACACACCCGCCATTACTCCAACCACAGTCGGTTGCCAAATGTCGATCGTACTCGTGTACACTGTGTCGGCTAACGACGGTCACGCTTGAATTGATATCTTCGCCGTCAGCCAACCGTGGCGATTCCTTTCAGTGTCTACCTTATCTGCCTACATGTCTGTGCCTGTGTGTGTGTTTGTTTGTTTGTGTGTATGTGTGTGTGTGTGTGTGTGTGTGTGTGTGTGTGTGTGTGTGTGTGTGTGTGTGTGTGTGTGTGTGTGTGTGTGTGTGTGTGTGTGTGTGTGTGTGTGTGTGTGTGTGTGTGTGTGTGTTGTGTGTGTGTGTGTGTGGTGTGTGTGTGTTGGTGTGTGTGTGTTGATGTGTGTATGTGTGTGTACGAGAGCTTTCAATTGTGCGTGAAGCGGTGTTTTGAATTTACTTTCACGCTGCTGGAAAAACGCAAATGCAACCGCAGTAGTATAGTAGAATCCTATCATTAGACGCTGGCGTGGAGGGAGCGGTGATAGAGCATAGAGCAGATATATATATATATATATATATTTTATATATATATATATATATATATATATATATATATATATATATATATATATATATACGATATACGATATACGATGATGATGACATGTATAAACTTATATAAGATCTTCTGATGCCACCAATTCAATTATGCTGTTGATGTTTGACTTATATGATATATATATATAATTATCTTAGCTTAAGATAATGACTAAATTGAAGATGTTTTGATAATTAGATTTAGCGTTCATATTTACTACGATTCCATTATGTATCTACTAACAACGGCATTTAAAAGAAGACCAATGCAGCCACTGCACCACAAACCTCGTAGGTACAGGAAGGTACTGCGTGTCGACCGCGCAATCTATACGATGTTCAGAAAACATTGTTACACACTGTTGAATGTTGAACTAAATAAAATAAAATTGTATAGTTTTGAAATAAATTATGCACCAACAGACCACGATGTATGGAGATGAGCGATAATATGAGATCTAGAATAATAACCTGGCTCTCAGTCGCTGAACGCGCATAAAGATTCAAAACTAAAACAAATACGCTCATTATTGGCACAACTTCCTTCGTCTTTCAGTTATCGTTAAAATGCCGATTTATAACGCGTATTTACCACGCCAAAACGACTACGACTCCCCATTTTATAGGCGGTTGATGAAGTCATAAGTTTATGCATCAGTAGCATGATTTGCGTGGCGAAGTGTTACGCCTAATATTTGCGACGCAATTCATCATGACATTTCAGCATAGCATTATACTGATCTTTTCTACTGAGATGCAACCTATTTATCCGATTTATAAACAAGAAGTGTCAATGAATCTCGATTGCAATTTTCAAGCCATTGACTCGCGGCATGGTCGATGCGCCGGTCCTACGTAAAACACCGATGTGCGAAGCCAGGACTGGCAGCAGGGAAATGCTACTGATGCTACTGATCATTGCACAAAACAAACAATGCCTTGCTCCACATTTACTCTTTAATTGACATTAATCAAACAGAC